>APFE031242837.1:0-25169 GCA_000404065.3 Pinus taeda
GGCGATCCCACTAGCCCGACAGGGGTCTAGCAACAATCATACACGCTGCATGCAAGTTCCTAATTGCATAATTTAAAGGTTGATCAGAAAGACCTACCTGGAATCCAACGCTATTCGTTGTGGAAGAAACGTCGCTCCTGTCCTTTAGCTTTGGCCGGTCACTATCCTTACGTTCCACGTATGGACACCTGCACAAACAAAGAACAATCCAAAACAAGCGTAAAATCCAATATCATACAATTATATATCATTCAAGCAGGATATAACTCAAATATCATCAGAAGAATACGTGAGTGGAACCATAATAACAGTCGTTCATTATTCAATAAAAGAAGAGAAGAACTACAACCAATAAAGGCTTGAAGCTGCAAATCTCCTCCAACTGGGTCAGCAGTTAAACATGCCTTGCAAAGTCACTTCCTCTCTCAACATTCCAGCAGCATAACTTCTCTCTCAGCTCTTACTATCAATCTAGCATAATCTTAGCTCACCTTAGCTCTTGTACAAAACTCAAAACTTCAACACTAGCTGGTTCAAAGCAGGATGACAGTTATTTATAGATGGAAGAGGAGGAAGTATTCATTGTATCGAGACACTTACTGAAGATTTGGCATTGTCCCAGAATAGCCTTTGGACTGAGTTGTCATGGATGAAAAAGACAACACTCGATCACTTCCATGGGATTTTTCCCTAGAGAACTTCATGAGTAATGGAGGAAAAAACACTTCAGTGTGTGTTGGCCAAAAATCATGACCAATTTTTGGTGGCGCGGGCTTTGTTCTGTGACAGCGCGTCCATGGGCGCACCCTATTTGGAGGAAGTGAGCCAATGGCATGGGTTAGACACTGTGGACCCGCGCTAATGAAAAAGGGGCATTTTTTAGGGTTAATCTTCAAAAGTTGTCTTCAGGGATATTGAAGTTCATACTTAGGAGACTCCAATGCAAGTGTTTTCAAGTTGTGTCACTGGTCACAGGTCCGTAAATGTGTCCTCCAGTGTGTGACAGCGGGGGTAACAAGGACGGTGACCAATGGTGACAAATTAATGTGTAACAAGCGTGATCCCATATGGTGCACGACATGTGGCAAGGTGGCAATTACGGAAACCACCCTTTCATCACTCGTTAAAGTTTGGTTGGGTTCGACGTAGGGATATTTTTCTTGGCTGTAGTTTATGGCAGCTTGGTTGGATGGTTGGGATGGTCCATGCTGTTTAGTGGGGCATGTTAGATGGTCCACAGTGTTTAATGAGGCCCGTTGGGCCATCTCTCCATTTACCGATGGCGTGTCTTGTCCTTTCCTTCCTCTGTGTTTATTGGGAGGTTGGGTATGATTGCTCACATTGCTCCAAGGGGGTGCTTTGAGTGGCTTTTTGTTGTCCTTCTAGGTATTTCCATGAGTTTTTGGCTATCTAGTGTTAGTGGGATGGTCCTTGTACTTGCTACGATTACTTGTTCTCGTGTGATCTAAAGTGACAGGTTTATGTACACTTTGTAACTTATCTTTTGAATTAATCAAATAGAAGATTCGCCTCTTCCTTCAGCAAAAAGAGAAATTAACCGATGATCCATAATGATGAAATTGAATCTTGAAACCTAGAACATGTTAATACCATATTGATTTGTTGTCATTAAAGAAAATTAAGATTCATTAAGATTAAATCCAAATGTTAACATGGTTTACGGAGAAATCATGATTAGGATTCCTTAAGGTTAAATTGAAATGTTAAAATGGTTTATTGAGGAATCATTAACATATGCATGATAATTTAATTGCATCAAGCAATTAAATTTAATGAAAAGTTCTATACATTATGGGAAGATGTTTACTTTTACCCCATCTATATCGCGTATGGAAGCATGATTTCTCATAGACCATATGGTGTCAAAATTTTTGTATTAAGTCAATGTGAAAAGAAGCCGTGAAAAACATCCATCAATCTTGAACTACTACCAACGGCTACTTTTAAGGTTGATACTTTTGGTGTGTGTATATATATGTTGGCATGGCATAAGAGGCCTCATCCATAATATCGAAATGCGAAGATAAAATCCAATTTGTGCATAATGTATGCTAAGCATAGGGATGTATAAAAAATATTTCCATAGAGTAAATGACACCGAAAACCTGGCCATCATGTTTTCCCCCTTTAAAATCATTGAGACTTTGCACGTTGAAATTAAGGTTTGAATTCACTAATGTGAAATATTACATGTTCGACTTTTGACATAAAATGCTTATGTTGTAAATTGAATGTGGAATGGCTGTCGAGAATTAGAAATGAATGGAAGCGCTCGGAAGTATGAATATAATCAGTTCATAAAAACAACACAAAACATGGCCTATGTCAACGTGAGAGATGTAATTTGGGCAATTTGATCTTTAGATCAATAAAAACTAGAAGTGATAACTACAGTATTAGAGTTAGAATTAAATGTGGTTTTCATTAACGCATTGATCAGATGGATTCCATAGTTGCATCATAATCCAAGCACCTCACTAACCTACGCATGGTCCAATAGCATGAGGTTATGGACAACCATAGACATGCCATTAAATTTAAAACCCAAAAAAAAAATCTTGAATCACACTAAGATTTCTATTTACTTTTGAGTATGGCACCTCTCTGTCTGTCGTACTGTCAGTTGATGTTTGTTCTTATCACCTGCATTCCATTGATCATAGTCACTTGCTAGTTCCCTAAAAGGAGTAAACGCCACATGTTCATTACCAAATATATGCATGTTGCGAAACATCCTTGAGAGCTCGACCACATGCAATGATCCCGAGAAGTTCGTTCCCAAAATCTTACTTTCTCGGTTACGGATATAAGGACGCTATTGAGTAACATGTTGGTAAAAACATCAAACTATTTCTCTGTGCAAGATATGGATATGACAAGGATTTAGATTAATGAGATAAACCCTGCCAACATGGAGCGGATGGCATCGATTCTGATGTTAAGAGGATGTGGAGGAAAAATTTGCAGGCTTTCGAGTCATGCTAGTAATCTAATTAAGAAAATGCTATTGTAAAAGTAGCCCTATAAAAATTTCTCTCCTAAAAGAGGTGGGGTGCTATTCCTTTGTGCAAATCAGAAAATGGAACACTATTGATTCCCTTCCACATCACTAAAATGTGCTCATTGAGAACCCACGAACCCTACTTCTACGAAAAGCAAATCAGATGGATAAGGGTTATCTCCATGTCCATGTACCAATGTAATCCTTTCTCAAAGTTTCCTACATATAGGAGGTGACTGAGAGATGGGAATTGATAAATGATATTAGGTGTCTCAAACCCAAGGGTAGAAGCACAAAAACTCTTACAAATTGCAGAAGCAGCATGACTATATATATATATATAGATTCCAACGAGTTCCGTACTATTCATGTAATTGAATTAATGATGTCGATGTAGACTTTTCTGTTCAACAACTGAGTTGTGCTCACATTGGTTTGTTGGTGTTTCGCAATATGAAGGTCGAGGGGAAGCACCTCCATACAATCCTTCACCCATGAAGGGATGGAATGGTTTCGAATGACATCGCGAGTTAGTGATATAATTGATGCTTGCAGCACCACAATGTCCAATAAATTCTATTTTAAACTATAAAGTCGATGTGTTCTTGGGATGCTCATCTTCAAGCGTGTTGTATATGACTTCCCATGTTGTCGCTCCCCCATCAGCACTGGAAACTGATAAGAGAATATAGCTGACATTTCTCATAGTTCACACTCTGTAATGCTCTTATTTTTCTACTTTTGCATCACTTTCACAATGAAATGTCTTTTGAAGCTTTCTGAAATGGAAGAGATATATGAGCGCAGATGATATAGGGAAATTAAGGTTGAAAGCTCTCTCAAATGACTTTGAATAGTGTGAATATTTTTGATAAGATATTCTTGAAACATCATTACCTCTTCTCGGGTTGATAAATTTCACATTTGGCAAATCGTTAAAGGATAAGGCTTTCTGATCAGAATATCACAACGAGGGGTTTCATTGCATATCAAATTCGGGGATTTACTTAAAGATGTTTATAATTATCATATGTAAAACTGTGAAATGCTATTTGCTATAGATATTAACCTTAGGTTGTATTCTAAGCGTTTCAAGGCAATTTCTTAAAGTTAGCATTTATCTCAAATATCAACTATTACTCGTATAAATGTGGGGTTGTTACCTAATAAACACTAAGTTATACAATGCAAGTACATATTCATATGAGCTTGGTGTAATATATGCTCAACTATAACTCATAATGGCTTATATAAGTAAAATGAGAGAAAGCACTCATTTATTAAAAAAGGAAAATCCATAAAATCTATGAAAGATCTAATCACAATTCTCATAAAACTAGACTATGATAAAATCAGAAAGGAAATTTACCCTGTATATTAGAGAATATGTGCTAATTGATTATGGTCAAAGTTTAAACTATGGTCATGTTATAAGACAAATTATGAATGGTATAATTTCAATGAAAGGACATGGCTAAATAAAAATCCCACCTAATACTTGAAAGCATGATTATATAAAGAAGGAAATGATAAACCTTAGTAAGCTAACTCTTTCATGAGTAAAAATCCAGAGGGAAATTATATAACCCATTAATGAATTGGGGTTAAATAAGTGGGTTCCACACTAAGTATTACACCATGGTAAAGGAAAGATTTTATCAGAAAAGCCTAGCTCGAGATAAAGGTGACATTTTCCTAAAAAGTCTTAGGAAAATCTCATAAAAAGTCTTAGGAAAGTCTCATCAACATGGTGAATAATAGGTTGGGTGGTGGTGCTCTGCTATAGATTACTAGTGTTAATGACTTTTACTAGATAAATTTATTGATACATGTGGAAATTATGGCTTATTAATGTAGTCCAAGTTAATATGATGCATGAGATATATAATTCGGTTCTACCACTTGATACTGACATGTGACAATTATATATGTTATTCATTTGTATTATAGAATGAAATCTACCGTGGTCTACCTGTACAAATATATATGTGAGTATCTTCCATATATGTGAGCATATTCGATTGATGAGATGTTAGTGTTTGATTAATACTTCTATGAAGCCATATATATTATAGGTTGAGACAATGATATGTGATATAGGTGCATGTGAAATAGTTATGGAATAATGCCTATAACTATATATCCTATGGGCTAGGATATCTATACCATGCATGTCATAAGAGCTTTTATGATTGTATGTTATGATTCCTTCTTCTTTAACTATGTGGTTAATGGTTGTGCCTATGGTTTATGGCTGCTTACTCGATGTGATTTCGTAGTAAGATTAGGAGTATCGAATATGGAACCTTAAATGTAAACAAAAGAAATTTTAAATTTGCAGAGCTTAGGGGCTACTTTTGTGAATAGAATCACAAGGTTAGTTACAATTACACGAAACCTATATTAACCATAGGCTATAAACTTAAAATTGAAATGAAGAATAAAATTTTAGAGTCTTTTATTATAATATCTATCTTCAATCTCCATAATTTCATTTTCTAAAATTTAACATTTCTAAAGTTACTTTATATTGACAATGTTAAGAAATCCACTAAAAAAACATTAAAGATATAATTGTACATATTTAATGCTGCATTTAAGCTAGCTAAATCCACTTATCTCATTAGTTAAGAAACCATGTAACAATTAAGACTCAAAAGTTCAAAATCTAATGGCTGAAAAAAGTATGGTGAAAATTTCAAGATGACTCATCTACAACACCAAAACTCTAAAATCACTGTTGAGGACAAATGTTATGAACCATGTTCCTTGTATAGGATAAGGAATCTATAATTAAGATCCACTTTGAAGGAGAATCCTCCTTCTGTAATGAAAACAATGTAAAATAACTTGCTCTTTCTTTGGAGCAAAGGGAAAAAGTTTCCATAAAACCATGTTTCAATAGAATATATTAGGGCACTAACTAAGGAGACCCAACTATACCCTTAGCCATTACATCCAACTACCTGAGCACTAGAGACTAAGTTGACCAAGTGTATTTATTGGTGTATTAGAGTAGTAATATAGTCTAATAAATTATCTACAACTAGCTCCAAGTACACCTACGTAACTTCCTATATATGAAAATACATGTGGAAGTGAAAGTATGCATGTAGATATTATCTAATAAAATAGTAGGGCTTTCAATGACATGAAACCATGTGTACTTCTCTCATTTATGGTTCCCTTACTACATTTTGACATGCTAAGACATTCAAACACATAATTCCAAAAAAAGTGCATGTTTGCTAAGCCAAAAAGAGCTCTTAAAATGAGGTAAACTACACTAAGGTATAGCTCAATGAGATATACATCATAATTTATAATTATCTAAAATTCTAATTTCACTTTGTTATAAAAAATTATCATAATTATTTTCAAGCTAATTCTAAATAGTTTGAAAATTAATCACAAACTATATTTTCCATGAACCATATCCAAAAATTGCAATCAACCAATATGAAAAACATTACCCACTTATATTATATTATACTGTAATATAATAATATTTATATTTATACTATAATATAATATAATATAATATAAGTGGGTGATCAAATTTGAAGGGTTGGTTTTAATTTTATTTGGAAAGGCATATATTTATCTAACTTTTCAAAGATGAAAATATTAAAAAAGAAAATTGTACTTCTATTAACAAGTGTATATTAAATAAACCTTTTATAAAAAAAATGCCAAAATTAAATGGTGTCCTAAATCTTTAAAATTTAAAATGTGGTTACAAAACACTATAGAATCTCAATAGAACTTGGTCAATAGTCAAACATTTTTCTCAAATTCTATTAAAAAAGGTAAACATATGTTTTTTCTATTCAATAGATGATCTTCAAAAGCATTTGAATTTTACATCATTGAAAATATAAATATATTTGCACAATGGGAAAGGTTGTTTTAGTTTCCATTTATTTCTAATTTATATGTCTATTTTGTTAAGCTTGAAGCAATTTAAAGCAAACCAAAGAAACAAATATATACCTTCAACAACCAAGGGAATTGAACTTTTCCCTTAACATTGCTAACACTCTCAATAGAGTTTCATCTCCATTAAACACTTCCAGCTCTATAGATTTAAAAATTTATGTAATTAATAAGAAAGTTTTCTACATCTAATAGGGAAATATTTTAATATGTAATACACATATACAATGTTGTTATTGTATGGCTTGGTTGGTCATTTTTCTTTTTCTTTGAGAATGGTTTTCTAATAATGGGGTTTCTTTTTGTTGATGTTTTTTCTAATAATGTGGTTTATTTACGTTAACAATGTCTTTTAATTTTTCTATGATTTCAACATCTCCTTAAAGACCCTTCATAGCTACACCTACATGGACAACCACACGCACTCCTTATTTCCTAGATGCTGAATGGAGAGAATGAACCAGGAGACACAATAGTAGTTGTATGAATAGCTATTGGCATTCTATATCTTTCCGGAAGACCAACATAGGAAAAATAAAATTAAGTTGTAACCCTATAAGGAGACCAATCTTAAGTTGTATGGTTATTAATAGAGTCACGGAGTTTCATTTTAACACTTGAGAGTTCTCCCTAGTTCAAAACTCTACATAATTCTTTCGGAAGCACACTTATCATTTCTCAAATTTTTTTTATAGTATTAATTTGTATGCTTTCAAAAACTAGAGAGTTAATAAAGAAAAAGGCTTTTAAGATAAGACAAGAAATACAAGGTTTTAAATAAATCTTGATTTTATAAATGCCATGCTTACAGTAAGTTCAAATGGAAGCAATGCTATGCTTTTGTAAGCATTCTGGTTGTCAGTCACGAAACCATCTAAAACTAGAAAAGAGATGGTAGTAGTTATTTATGATAATATAAAAAACATTTCTGAATCACTAAGCGTAATTACCAACATCTAACATCTAATGGGGTAATTTCATAATTGAACAACATAATGCACCGCTTATGGTGGTGAATAGCATAGTAAGCCACCCAAATGCTATTGTTGAATCCCAAATGCTATCCACTCATTTTGAATAAATAAAAACTAAGTTATTTGTGAACCCACATCATTAAGAACTAAACTCAATATCTAACAAAATATGAGATAGAAGCAAAGACAGAATGAGATCTCTTCAAAAAGTTACGAGATCTCTTCCTAAGAGGTTCAATCGCAAGGTGTCATCCATGGAAGAAATGTAAAATATTAGCACTGGTACTCTAGATCAACTCCTTGGAATAATCACTACCATTGAGATGAGGAGTTCTAAAGGAAATTCTGCACTTAAAGAATCAACCTTAAAAGTAATGAATGATTGCAAAGATGAGCCTGATGACTCATGATGTCAGATAAAAAAGAAGCTAACCTTTTGAGGAATTTTAAGCAACTATGAGGAAAAGATAAAGGTAAATTCCTCTTTAAATGTTTTAACTATTGTAAAGTTCTTTATTATGCATTAAAATTTCCCCAAAAGAGGAAGGATTATGATTCAAAAAAATATGTGTAAAATGATAGAAATAAGGCTAAGAAGGATTAGTTCTATGTTCAAAAATAGAGATCTTTGAAAGTGATACCAATCAATCCTCATATGAGGACAAGGATGATAATAGCTTTAAGGAATTCATTTTTACTTCAATAAAGATACTATAATTAGAGGTTATTTTTTATGATGGAGTAGTTGACCTTGTAGGAGAACTAGTAAGTGCACTTTAGGAGATTAAGGTACTATGAAACAAAAACGAAATCCAGAAGGAATCTATGAAAGCTAAGGTTGAGGCTTTGGACAACCAAATTAATAGGTAAAAAGAAAATTACTTGTATTCATGTAGCAAAAGAAGGGCCCAAAATCTAACCATTTTTTAAGAAAACAAGATTTATCCAATCTATGACTTTTTCCATTGTAAAAAAACCCAACAAAATTTCTAGAATGTGCATTGAATAACTACACTGTTTATATATTTGATGTATGATTTTCTTTCCCATGATTATACATTTGGTGCCAAATATTTTTTCTACAAAATAAAGATTCTTAGTCTTAAAGAATTTATGGCTTTAAAGCTTGTGGTTCTCTACTCTTTATAATTAGATTACAATCAAATTTAAATAGTTAATATTTTGAGTTTTATCAGTCTTTTATTGTAGTTTAGTCCATTTCCTTCAATAATGTCATTTTGTTTCTTTATATTTTTACAGGTTTTTTTATATTGCATCTATATTTATCATTACATGTGTAGAGATTTTAAGGTTCACTAAAAAAAATCTATATCTCTTTTTGATATTGTATTTTTGTTTTGGGGAAAAAATGATTGAATTAATTATATATTCCTAGTAGCATTTAGGCCTTGGAAACATGCTTTGAGTATGTTTGGGCATAATGTATTTATTCTCATTCATGTACAAAAGATGAAAAACATATTAACCAACATTTATCTTCTATTATTGTTCCATGGATTTTTGTGTTTTTGTTTTAAAGTAGAAATGGTTGAATCAATTATATATTCTAGTGAGATTTGTGTTAGTAAAACATGAAGTTCAAAAACAAAAGATAGTTAAATAATTCAGCGAGCTAGAATATACCAAAAAGTAAGTGGAAATGAAATTCTATAAAGATTATTTCATGTGGTACTACTTGAAAGAGTGCCAAAAATGATTCCAACAAGGTGAAACATGTGTAATTACTTCATGTGTTGTTTTGTACTACAATTTTAATTCCTAAACAATAGATCACTATGTAATTTAAAGGCACTAAAAATATATATGTAAAAAAGGTTTTTACATCAAATTTCCCAAAAAATTTAATATGAAATTATAATATAATTAAATCATAATGAAAATTATAATATAATTTAAAATCTAATTTCAGGATTAATGCTTAAATTTATCTTCAAATAAATTAATCAATTTACAACTTTGTAAATAAGTATACAATTTTCTGGGTTAGATTTAAAAATTTAATTTAATTGGCACAGCTAATATTTAATATTCTAACTTTACTAGTTATTTATAATGTTTTAAAATATATTAAATGGATAAGAAAGGTATAAGTGTATATATTGGAAAGTTATAAGTGTACATTTTGGAGTCTCACTTAAGTTAGAGGAGCTATTTTTTCAGTTAATAAAAAAAACAACAATAATGAAAAATAATTTGGTATTCATATTCATAATAATTTTCAAACTAAAATATTGGCATGTGCCTGCTTTTAAGGCATAGGGGATATGATTATGTAAAAAATGATTAAAACCCAATGAATCTATTTAAAAGAAGTATCACAAATTATACAATATTTGATATCCACATATAGAACCAAATACTAAATGCTGACATCTAAACAATCATGACCTAGGTTCAAAGTATAGACTTCATAAGGTGTAATAAAAAAAAACATTAACTCATCTATGCTATGATAAAAAGTGAAAATTCTAGAAAAACCCACTAAAATTTTTTATAAACAAATTCATAAAATTTAATAACACTATTTTCTTTATGATTTCAATAAATTAATTTATTTTTATAGTGTTTATTGTATATAATAGACAACTCCCTTTATATTAAAATTATATACATTCACGTATTTATTAAGTTATATTAATCATAGGAAAAAAAACCATTAGCTAAAAATAATAATCTAAATAACCTTAAATAAAAATAAATCTTAATATAAAAATTAATTTCCAGATACAAATATATTTTATATTATATTAATGATAAAAAGGGCCATTAGCTTAAAAATAATAATCTAAATAACCTTAAATAAAATTAAATCTTAATATATAAAAATTAATTTCGAGATACAAATATATTTTATATTATATTAATGATACGTATAATGACCTTAAAAACAAGCATAAAGTGATAGACTTCTGTTTTCCTAATTAATTTTTATAATTCACCAGGAATATAAAACTTTATACTCAGTGGACCAACCATGATCATTCGTTGGTATGTTCAGATTATATTTAATTTTGACCTTTGAAGACTATGTAAAAGATTAAGCCTAATTTTATAACTATTCTGAAACATCCTACTGTATTTTCTTTAACAATGTGCAGAGCGCCGGCCATCAACTTTGTTGTGCATGCTGTGGCTGGTTTTGTTGGAAATTCAGAGGTTTTCTGAATAAAAGAATGTGCCGTTCAGGTCCGTGAATAGCATAGTGCACCCAGCCAATAGACTGCTGAATCCCAAATTTTCGCCATTCATTCTGCATAAATAACAATTTAACTACAACATTAAAACACAAACTATAAACAACATCCAACTCGGTGCTACAAAATAGAAGAGTAAGCAAAGCGCTCTCCCACTCATTTCAGAAAATTACTGTGTGGAAATAAACTGAGAAGATACTATGTGTGGAAATAAACTGAGAAGATAAATACTATGTGTGGAAATAAGAGCCGTCTCACTTAAGAAAAGCCCCCACTAACTGTTAAATGCATATATTGTCGTTCCACTGTTAAACTAGGCCTTACACTGAAACCTGAATCTTAAGTACCCAACAGTTGCAGCATGCGATCTATTTTCTTATTCGCTGAAATTTAAAGAAATGATACCCAGAACATACTGCATTATAGAAAATAATGACATTAATTTGGACAGTGCTATCACCGATAACAAGACGGAAGCCTTACCTCAGTCAGAAGGCGATCCCTCGGAAGAAGCTGCGCAACATCACGGGGAAGCGTCACATGCCTGAGCAAACAATGAAACAACACACTCAAAGCGTTATCCCTAAGCCTGAACAGAAAAGCTTTTCTAACCTAATTTTCTCTTCAAACCCTAACCCTAATTTTCTCTTCAAACCCTAACCCTAACAGAAATAAATATTATAACCTGTACTCATAGTTATCGTCATAGTATTTTTCAGAATACCGAATCTCAGACATTTTTCTGGCCTCTACAACAATCAAGAATATTTAGCAGATTCGATTTCGAAATACGTCACAGAAAATTGTGTGAAGACTGATAAGAAATACTAGATACCTCACTGAAAATCGTGAATACTTCTACGAAATATGACTTCTGTTTCGAGTGTAGAAGCTAAACGATATTTATAATGTTGGAGTTGGAACGACGCAACTTCTTAATTTCATTTCATACACCAAAATGATAGGGTTCATGGCTGACTTTCCCACTCTTTTTTTAAATGTTTTAATCCTATATGTGCGAGAATAGGTTTATAGCTTTACAAGCCTTTTTAAATTATTATTTTTTTTAAATAATTAAAATATATATTTTTTATTTTTTATAGATTATATTTGCTTAATGTTTAATATATCATTTAAATATAGGAGGTAAATTTATATCTTGACTTCACATTATGGAGTGTCTTAAAAATGCATCATATCACTTTCCATCCATCCATTCTTGACACGTTAATAAAGGTTTGCCAAACTTTTAATTTGGCCTATAAATGGATGGATTGCAAATCCATCGGATGGATGGGAGGTAAAGATCCATGACACATAAAATCTTTGCAGGAGATGAAGGAAAGATTTTATGAGGGAAACACTAGTGGCAGATAAATACTAGATTTTTCAGAAAACACCTAAGCAAATGGAAAAATCCATAAAAGCCAAAATCCGCTAATGGTAACTAAATCATGAAAGAGTGTATTAAATACCCACTGCAATGATCAATTGAGGACAGTGATCATTTGCAAGATCATAGGCTTGGGGGAATCCAAGGTGATTCATAGTTGGGGGGTGGTGCTCCTCCCTCTAGGTGAGATTTAGTTGGTGTCACTTGCATGGAATGATTGTATGTGGATTCTTACTCTCTCTCTTTGTTACCATTATAATTTTCTTATGTGGAGTTTTCTTAGTTTTGAGAATATTTTAATGAATTACATGTGCTTAGATGTTAATGATGTTTCCTCTATTCCAGTGACTTTTACTTTCATGGTATGTGTTACATGTTAAATCCTTACTTGATAGGATGTTAAATCATACAACTCAGACTATATGGATTGTTTAATTACCTCTGTTATGGAAATGAGGGATGGAATAATGCATGTGACTCACATGTGATGAGATATACATGTGAGGGTTATTATGATCATATTTACATTTGTTAAGGAGGGATAGTATTCTATGGTATTATACAAAGGCTCATGCATATGGAATAGTTATGCATGAATGTCTCCCATAGAATTTTCGGTGATTCACCACTATCTATGTCCTACATAATGAAGCTTGCTACTCTTGCATGCTTCATAAAAAACTCATGGTGCCATTCAGCATAGGGGTATTAGGATTTTCAAATATTTTTAATAACTCTATGCTATAATTAACCCTTTGTCCTAGTTGCCTCTTAATGACTAAGGGCTAATCTATAGAGTACTGTAATTACTCTATATGTAATGATTGATTTAATACAATTTTGATGGCCACTAAAACTCAACTGTAAATGAAGAAATTTTTAATTTAATGGAGCCTAAGGGGGAAATTTCTGAGTAGGCTAAGGATGTTCACTACAAATAGTATGACAGCATAGGTTCAAACAGTGAGGCCTATGAACTAATCCACCTCAGTAGAGTTTCATTGACAGGTTTTAATTATAAAACCTCTGTAAGGAAATTAAACGAAGATCCATAAAGAAGAAACTGAATCTTGAAACTTAGAACATATTAATACCTTGAAACTTAGAACATATTAATACCTTATTGGTTTCTTGAAATTAAAGAAAATTAGGATTCCTTAAGGTTAAATCCAAATGTTAACATTGTTTATTTAGGAATCATTAATATATGCATGAAAATTTAATTGGATCAAGTCATTAAATTTAATGAAGAGTTGTATGCATTATGGGAATATGTCAACTTTTACCCCATCTAGATTGTGTATGGAAGAATGATTTCTTGAGAGACCCTATGGTGTCAAAAAAATTGTACTAACTCAATGTCAAAATAATTAGTGAAAGACTTCCATCGATCTCGAATAGCTATCAACACCTACTTTAAAGGTTGTTACTTTTGGTGTATCTATATATATATATATATATATAGGAATGGCAGAGGCCTCATACATAACACTGAAATTTCGAAATAAAATATGATTTGTGCATAATACATGACGAGTATGGGAATGTAGAAAAAAAGGTCTCCATAGAATAAATAAGACTAAAAACAACACCACCAAATTTTTCCCAGTTAAATTCATGGAGTTGTTGCACTTTAAAATTAAGTTTTGAAGTCACTAATGCGAAAATATTACTTGTTCTACTTTTGACATAAAATTCTTATGTTGTAAACCAAAATTGGCTACCCAGAATTAGAAATTAATGAAAGCACTTGGAAGAAAGTTTTTTTTTTAAATATATAGGTATATAATATAATCTGTTCATAAAAACAATACAAAACATGGTCTATCTCAACATGAGAGATATAATTTTGGTAATTAGATCTTTAGATCAATAAAAATTTGAAGTGATAACAGCGGTATTATAGTTAGAATCAAATGTGGTTTTCATTAATCCATTGATTAGATGGATTTTATAGTTGCATCATAATGCAACCACCTCAATAACCTACTCATGGTCCAATAGGAGGTGGTTATCAACAATAACAGATATGGCGTTAAACTAAAAACAGAAAGAAAAAATAAATTGGAATCACCTAAGATTGCTATTTCCTTTTCTGTAAGCCACCCCTGCGTTACTGTCAGTTCATGGTTTTTCTTACCACTCACCTGCATTCCATTGAAAACTGTCACATGCTAGCTCCCTGAAAGGCAAGAATGCCACTTGTTCATTACCCATATGAATTTGGGATACGTTTGACGATATTCACAACTTGGGAAACATGAGTGACAACTTGACGTCATCCAATAATTCAGAGAGGTTTGATCCAAAAATATGACATTTTGGGTTAGAGATATAGGGATGTTATTCACTGAAATGCTGGTAAAAGAAGTAAATTATCTCTATGTGCAAGACATGGTTAGGACAAGGATTTGGATTAATAAGATAGGCCTTGTGAAGGGGAAGTGGCATCTATTCTGATTTGAGGAGGACATGATGGAAAACTCCGCAGGCTCTCAAGTCATGCCAATAATCTAATTAAGAAAAGGCTACTATAAAAGAAATGCTATAAAAAGTTTACTCCTAAAAGGTCACCTTCATTACCTTGCAAACTAGTGATTGATCAAAAGTATCACCAGAAAAGCACTGGGTTGCTATTCCTTTGTGCAAATCAGAAAATTCCAAACAATTGTTTCCCTTCCAAATAAAAAAATGCTCTCACTGAGAACCCATGAACACTCTTTCTGCAAAAACAAAATCAGAGGGATAAGGGTTATCCCGACTTCCATGTACCAACGTAGTCCTTTCTCAAGTTTTCCTACACATAGAGATGGGAATTGACAGATGTTATTAGGTGTCTCAAACCCAAGCATAGAAGCACATGCACATGTACGGGCAAATATTTTGAAACTTGTAGCACGTACAATAACAGGAAATGGTTGAATAGTAGCGTTGAATTGGCATTCCTTTTTAAAATGGTTTATCCATCGTACAGTAAGGCATGGGATTAATTAAGATGTGTGTTGGTGGAGTGGTGATTCGTTCCTTTGTAAGATTTATTAAACCTACTTTCAAATATATATGTACACGTTTGTCTAAAATATAGTTGGAGTCTATTCTCACTTTCTCCATTTATAGTTCGGTATTATTAAAATTTACATGAACAATTATACTCTTAGGTACATAAAGTGAGAACCTCTTGCCAATCAAATAATTTTTTTGTGTGTTTCCATGACAGTCTTTTTGGAATTTCCACTCTAAGATCCACACGACACGATCCTCTAAGATACTAAATTTAAGGCTGAGTCTATGCCAATCATGTCATCCCAGGTCCAAGACGCTTAAAAAAATAGATATATGATTTTATGAAAATGATATTATTAAAAAAAATTGACTATTCCAAATTGTTTTGCATGTAATTACAATGATTTGTATAAATATGCTTAAATAAGTGAAGGAATCACAAATTGAATTATCCCAAAAAAAATTATAGATATAAAAAAAGGAGAGCAAATCAGGTTTGAATAATTAACTTGGAAGAGGGAAATCTATTTTAACATGTTATTATATATACTATAATCTATGCATTGGATATCCATAATAGTAGTCTTGTATACCACAAATAAGCCATCCTAATTAATAAGAAGCATTTCCTAATGCTTTTGATTGATGGAAATGAGATCATGTTAGATTTATAAGTATATTCTTAAGATTATGAAATTATGCAAATTAAGAACATACCTTAATGTATATATCTGATATAGATAAGGTTATAGGGGAAATATCTAACCAATATGAAATATTCTATATTGGAAAAGGAATTGATACATGACGGATCATACTTCTTAGTAAGAAAAATACTACAATTTTTGTGTCTATGCATGGCTTAATAAATCATCGAATACTTGAAAGTAGGATTGTATAATAGAGAGACCAGAATTGTATGATCATTTTATTGTTATGTTATGATACCTATACCCATGCATTGGCATGAATGGTGTTTGTTACCATAGGCTTGCTAAGTGGTCATTCAAATAGACATGTTTTAAAAAAGATCATGCTTAATATCCATGCATATTAAAGAGTCATATAAATCTTCCATGTAAGCACTTCTTAATGAATTCTTATATTGACGGTCTCATACATGTTGAAAGAAAGTAAAGCTCATTTCTCAACAAACATAAAGCTCTCGGTTACCCCAATGCCTATTAAGGGAGATTATGGTGTAGAGGGAAATAACCTGATTTCATGTAATGACTATATTGGTAAAGTAGTGTAGAGTTGTTGTTGTGTTGTGATAGACTGTATGCATTGCTTAGATGTTGGCATAGTTGTGTTGTTAAAATATTGGTGGGTTGTGACTTGTAGAATCAATTTTATGTTGCTACCAATGTTTACAAATATGCATAGCATGTAGAAATTTGGTTTTGCCTACATGCAAGGGATTTGAATTGTTTGAACTATATTGAAGTTATATTTTGTTAGAATACATGCTTTGGCTATTATGTGCCAATTAAATAGGAAAAATATGCATGAGTATTTTAAGAGTGAGGATGGAGAGGAAATTGTAGGTTTTTATTTTTACTCACATGAAACTTTTTATAGCTAAAGTTGTTATAGCATGCAATAGGGAGAAAATGCCTTAAAAGTAATGGTGTTCTATTTTGTTTAAGGTTAATAACAAGTAATGCATATGGGAGGAAGATATAATTCTCAAGTCGCACACTTACATATCTTGCCTTCATGAATGCAAGAATTACAATTCTGACAAAAGTAGACTATGATTCTAGTGAGAGATTAAACTATGGTAATCATGCTATAAGAGAAAATTATAAATGCTATAATTGCTATGAAAATAGTATACCGAAATAACGGATGGTGATGACATCTTATATTATAAGGCTATATAACCTACATAATTTGTCATTCAAATTAACCTTTTGATTAATGCATCTAGATACAATGTGATTTGTTCTTTGGTGGGAAGGTAGTATTTCGAGGACATATGAATCTTTTCATCGATATGCACAATAGCACCTATAAGTATCCTTGAGTTTAAACCATAGTAATTAATGGAGTAGAAAAAATGGTATGGACCATTCGGTCAATTAAATGGTATTTAACAATCTACTTAATAGATTGATATCATATCAATTGAGATGCATAAATTGTATCAAGAAACTTTGAGAGGATCTCTTGTGGAATTGCATTGATAAGGTGTCTCAACAACATAAGGAAATGTTGCATAATTCAAACAAGACGTTGTAAAATAGATAACTAATATTCTGGTAAAGGGTGATTTAATGTTAAGGGTGAGGTAACATGTAAATACCTAGAGATTATAAACACTTACAACTAAAAGGAGTGTAAGATTGAAAGTAGTAAAAACTTTCATGTATAACTACATTGAATTATGCATGGCCACTAGGTTGTTGATGCATAAAAGGGGGAATAATAAAACATACGAGATAAATTAACGATCTAATGAATAATCAAACTTCAAAAGCTATGAGTTAATAGTTTTCCTTAGAACATTAAACACAAGATATGATTAAGATGAAAATATGCATGAATACAATACTATGTGACTCATATTGTAACCACATGAAGTCTAGAATTGATTTACACTTTACATAAAACTTTCTTAATTACATAGAGGAACGATGATCATAAAAATTCCTTGAAAACTGAACATAGTTAAAGATAGAGGAATGTTGGTATGATACTAACATGGTGGAAAAATATGTGGATAAAGTTTATGTGGGGATGGTCTTATAGGTTGTACCACAGATGGACTATGTACAACATCACATATGTGACCATATGACTACATATGCTACAACGTTGAAAAATGAAATGTGTATTCGTGTGTAGAACATACCTTATGTGTAGGTATTCATAGAGTCATTAGACAAATGTTTGGCTAGGTAAAAAAAACTTGATGTTACATAGAAGAAGGAAAATAATTTGGTATAAGTAACAATGGTTAATCGCAGTTTGGCATACGTACAATTACGATGAATATATATATGATGAATATATATTGTTATGTGAGCTAATATGTTATGAACTTGGAGGCATATTAACGTGTAAGATATGCTAAATGATGTATTGTATGTAGAGAGATTGCTCGAAAGAATGCAAGCAGAGAACATGCATTCTTCACATAAAATAAATGATAAGAAATAGCTTTAAAAATATTAAGTAAAAGATCATGATATTTATGATAGTTAAACTTTTGCATCTATAAATACTCACAAGTGGTTTGAAAGAATGTTACAGGCAGCTATGGAAGGAGATCACTCCTTAAGACATATATAGCTATGGAAGGAGAGGTTGTGGGAACCCTCTGTGTGACTCATGTACATCGGAAAAATTGCAGAAGGTTGTAGAGCCATGGGAGGTGTTGATTCAAAAAATAGCTACGTATGAATGAGGACATGATGTAGTGATACACCTACAATGATGTAAAATTTAATTGGAGGAGTATGTAACACCCCTCCCTTGTGTACTAAACGTTTGTAAAACTAAGCTAAGTTAAATCTATGTGTGATATCCTCCCTTGTGTGTTAAATGTTTGTAAACCTAAGATGAGTCAAGGATAGGTGTGATACCCTCCTTTGTGGGTTGAGCACTAAAATAAATGACTCGGAGGGTTGAGCTATAAGAGAGAGGATATGCTTACTAAATCCAATGATGAATGGGATAGAGATGAAGCCTTCACGATAAAGATTCTAGATGTGATTCTAGATAAGCTTAGATGGATTGCAAAACTCTCGGAAAGATGGGAGATAAAGATCCATTAGACATAAAATATTTGCACGAAATGAAGGAATGGTTTTATGAGGAAAAGCCTCATGTGAGATAAATATGATCTTTTCCAAAAAATAACTAGGCAAATGGAAAAATCCATAAAAGCAAGATGCCACTAATGGTAACTAAATCATGAAAGAGAGTATTAAATCCCCACTCCATCGATCAATTGAGGATAGTTGATCCTTGGCAGGATCTTCAGCTTGGGAGGAATCAGAGGTGATTCATGGTTGGGTGGTGGTGCTCCTCCCTCCAATTTAGATTTAGTTGGTGTCAATTGCATGGAATGGTTGTATGTGGATTCTTACCCTCTCTCTCTGTTACCATTCCAATTTTCCCATGAGGAGTTTTCTTAGTTTTGAGAATATTTGAATGAATGGTGTTTCCCTCTATTCGGATGAGATTTAATTACATGGTATGTGTTTCATGTTATATCCTTACTTGGTAGAATGTTAAATCATACAACTCAGACCATATGGATTTTTTACTTAACTCTCTTATGGAAATGACGGATGGAATAATGCATGTGACTCACATGTGATCACATATGTATTTCAAGGCTATTATGATCATATTTATATTTGTGAAGGAGAGATAACATTATTTGGCCTCCATATAGCTTAGGCAAGTGGATCCTTCAATGTTAACTATTTATCTAAGTTCTTTATCCTCTCAGTCATCCTCATTGACTTCTGAACTTCATGTTTGCGCATAATCCAAGCCAATTTCTTCTCATCCTCTAGGCTCCCTATCTACTGCTTGAGTCTATTTATCTGAAAGGTCTAAATGGACATGTCCCCCATTTCTTTGATCAGTTTGCTTACCTCATCACTTGGTTGATTTGTTGTTGTTGTTGAAACTATTCCTAATGTACATGTTGTTGTAGCTGAAAGTGTTGTGGCTAGTGGAGTTGTGGGGGCCACTGAAGCTACCAAGGTTGATGGAACTATTGTAGTCACTTGGGGAATGGCAGTGGTAATGGTTGTCTCAACGCTGGCGTGTTTCAGTTGTATTAACTTGACCAACTCCTTCTCCATTTCTGTCAATTGATCATTTAATTGGAGAATAAGATCCATCATCTCTTCCTACTGAGTTTGGCTTTCAAGGACCTCTTTGTTCTGTTGATGCTCTGGATGAGGCAACTTCTATTGTTTCTTTAAAGAAAAAGTATCCTCATTTTTCTTGTTTATCAATTTCTCTCTAGCCTTGACATCATTGGGATTATATGCAAGCTCAATCAACAAGTCTTCTAGTGACTTAATTATGTTATCCTTGGCCTATGAGGATGCCTTTCCCAACTTGAAATGTGTTGTAATATTATCTAGTAAGCTTTGGAGATGTGGATAGTCATTTCTTTATTTGTTATTGTGGAGTAGATCATTTCATGTGCCTATTTGTGGAATTCAATTTGGTCAGTACGGTCAAAATCCCTAGCCAAAACATCAAATTCAGTCTTCCTGCCGTTTGTCGATGATTTGGGTTGCTCAATTGTAGGTTGCATGAATGTCATTTGCATCTTATGAGTCTTAATGTCAAAGGATGACATTAATCTATTTTGATTTGCAGGTGTTTGATTGATGTACTGGGCACAAGTTTTAGCCTTCAATGACTCATTCCTCAACTTAATTTCCTTGTATTTCTTTTTAATATCTTTCTCTTTATCCATGGGCTTGCTCGATGAAGAGACTTCAATGCTGAGTTGTTTCCCAATAAGATGAGTGTTTGAAGTAGAAGGCTGATGAGTTTCCTCTGAAATTTTTCGGCCTTTGCTCTTTCCCACCATTTTGTGAGTGTCAATTATTTCCACTATCCCAATGGTGTCTTCTTGTTGAGTTACAAGAATAAGTTTCGGCCTCTTCCTGTAATTGATCTCAAATCTTTCATCTGTAGTGTCCATTGCTGAGCTAGATCCTTCTTCCCTAGTTCTTTTCACATTCTTCTTTTCATTGGCTCGAGTGTGCAAAATGGCAGTAATAATCATCTATTATTGTAGGACTAGAACCTACAGAAAGGAACTAGTATCATTCTTCTTCTCCACATTAATTAATTTACTCTCAACATCTATTAAAGTGTTCTCCAACCATTCACACTTGTTGGCATATCTCTCAATGTCTGGCCTAAGATCACGTATGAAAGGACTCAATTTGAATTTGAGCCTTAGTTTATTTATGAATCCATTAGGGTCATATTGCCACACAAAACTACACTTGAAGTTCATGTCCTATAATATTTTCTCTGCCTCATGTCCAACTTCCATATTATTACAAATAAAAAGGCCTAATTCATCTTTTATCTTAAATTGAGTCTTCTTCTTAGCTGACGGAAAATTACCTCATCATAGTTTATGATTTGCCTAAAAATACTCTAATGCAAATATCCTCATTGGGAGGTATTTGGGCAGCTTGTAGGGAGTGATTTGGTATCCATATATTCTGATTTATGTGTGGTCCTAGTATAGATACTAGTCTCCCACTCTATTGTTCTTAGTCAATAGTAAGACTCTCTTAATATCCTCACTTATCTTGGGTTGATAGCTACTTGTTAGCATGTTTATAACCAAATGAACAAATCAACCAATGAAGTCTTTGTAAGGAAAAACTATGGAATACATTTGGATCAATGGTGTCCAAAAGATGACAGAGCTTGGATTGTCGTTGGTGTATAACTTTTTGATGTTGACAGGAAACTTATCTAACTGAAAATATAGGAACATGTGAAACAATATAGAAGAGTATTTGAATACTATCTCATTTGGAAATCTGATAAATTGTTTGTGGATTTTGTCTGCCAAGAATTGAGAATAGTTGTAAACTATAGTAGGAGGCTTGTGTGGGCGAAAGATAGAAAGGAAAGCAAGAACAACCTCATCCACATGTTTGTCAATTGTGTACCCTAGAATGCAAGAGTGCATGGTTATAATTTTTCTACCTCTCCAAGAGAAAATGGTGGCAGCATATGGAGGACTATCTATTGGAGTATGAGACTCCTCTATGATGAAAGTTTGAAAAATCTGAGCCTTCTTGGGAAGGTCTAGCTTTGTGTAGAGTTCAAGTAATCCTTAAATGGAAGGTGGGGTCTAATTTTGTTCTTAGTTGGATCTACAACATTTGATTTATTGATTCTGCACTAATGGTGAACAAAACCTCCTCATCACGGGTGACTATGGCCATTTCACTTGGAATATAGCAAGCTCGGTAGAGGTGGGTTATTTCTGGGAAGAGTTGTACCTGGGGGAATAAGTACTTAAAAAATTTTGATTTCCAAAGGTGAATACCATCATTTTCGTTCAAAAGCATGTCTTTACTCGGCCAACAAAGTTTTAGTAGGTAGCTAGGGGGAACAATATCCTTAATTTGAAATTCTCTTTCAGCTAACGGGAGGTGGTCAGTATCCAAGTGAGAGGTTTGTAAAGGTCATACAACGAAAGAGATTTTAGAAGCCATATTTTGGTTTATTCAACTAAATTACACTTTTTATGGCTTTAGGAATAAGGTCAAAAGCACTGGAATAGTGGGGAGGGTAATAAGAGCATGTAGAATAGGGTTTGGGTACATAGTAAGGCTTTCTTCAATTTAGATTAATTGACCTTTGATAATTACCATGTATAACTTTAAATTGCAAGGTCCATCCAGTTCTATCAAGAATACCTAGAAATTTGACGGTTTGGTGCAGAGAAAGGGTTTTGTGGTAGCTACATAGGTTACTGAGGCTTCAATATGTCTATTTGTTGCTTCAATTTGGTGTCTGCAATGTGTTTGGGTGGCAAAAGGTGGTTAAATTGGTTGCACAAAGGTTCAAGGTGTTAGAATTGGTTTGCAGAGGTTTGTTGTGAAAATGAATGAAAAGAGCAAAATGGGGCTTTTCCAGCCTTTTAACCAATAATGGTTACGTTTTGGGGCGAGATTCACTGAATGAACAATGGGTAGTTTGGTTTAGGTGGGGAGGTGGTTTCATGCCATATCGCACCACTTTTCGATAGAGGGTGATATTTTTCACGTTCTCTCAGGCAATTAACCATTGGACGATGAATCTATGTGATATTGCTGTGCATCATTGGATCTAGAGGTGGGATATTAGAGAGATATCGCGTGGTGAAGTTGCATTGGCAGAGTTGGAAAGTGGTTGGTGAGGACGAGGGTTTAATTACAATGAATTGTAATTAATTAGAAAATAATGATGGGATTTTAATATAAGCAGCAAGCTAATAAAAGGTGGGAATCATGGGTTATATGGTAGAGTTTTTGTCAGGCCAGGAGTAACTCCAGTTTGGTAGAAAACTGATTCGTATTATTCTATAGGTAACCCATTATTATATACCATAGGGAGTTATTGTTCAGTTCATCTCCCGATGACTGTTCACCTTCCCAATTTATTTTATTTACATAAAATTCCCAATCATGAAGATTAGGTGTCAACATTCCCCCCCTTAATCTGAAGGGATGTTGGTGAGTCCAAGCATCATTCTGAATCGTTCAAGTTTTTCCCTTCCAAGTGCTTTGATGAAGATGTCTGCAATTTGCTCATTTGTTGAACAATGATGGAGATGGATTGTTTTGGCTTCAACATAATGTCGAATCAGATGATATTTTGTATTGATATGCTTCGTTCGATCATGGAATTTTGGGTTCTTGGCCAACTTTATTGCATAGGTGTTGTAAATCATGATTGGAGTTGATATTACTTGTTTTACCTGCAAAGCTTCAAGAATTTTCCTGAGGCATACAATTTTTATTGTTGCTTCAGCTGCTGCCACGTATTCTGCTTCTGTTGTGGAATCTCCTGGAACTAATTGTTTGTGTGATCCCTAGGAGACAGCTCCTGATCCAAGACTCATAGCATATCGTGAAGTAGATACCCTAGTTTCTTTGTCTCCATCGAAGTCTGAATCGGAGTATCCAATCAAGCTGAAGTCGTCCACCTGTGTATACTTGATTCCAAGGTCTTGAGTTCCCTTCAAGTACCTTAGAACTCTTTTTGCAGAGACCAATGTCCCTCACAAGGCTTTTGCATAAACCTAGAGAGGATTCCAACAATAAATGAAATGTTTGGTCTCGTAGTAGTGAGGTAGATGAGACTTCCTACAAGCTGTCTATATTTTGTTGCATCCTCAAATTCCTTTCCTTCAATAGATGTGAGCTTTAAGTTTTGTTCCATTGGAGTAGTAAGAGGATTGCACTTTGTCATGCCAAACCTGTTAAACAAATCTCCAATGTATTTCTTTTGAGAAAGAAAAATGGACTTTGGATGTTGGGTTACTTCAATGCCAAGATAGTAATGAACATAGCCCAAATCAGTCATTTCAAAACTTTTCCCCAATTCCTTCTTTATGGATGCAATGTAGCTTTCATTGTTCCCTGCCATTAAAAGATCATCTACATATACCACAAGATATACAACTGTTTTGCCAACTTTCTTGACAAATAAGGTTGCATCATCAAGATCAAAATGATTGAAGTTGAGTTTCAGAAGATGCTCAGTTAGTTTTTCATACCAGGCTCGTGGTGCTTGTTTGAGGCCATACAAGGACATCACAAGTTTGCATACTTTATGTTCATGTCCTTTCACAGCAAATCCTTCAAGCTGGGACATAAAAACATTCTCTTTTAGATCTCTATTCAAGAAGGCAGTTTTTACATCCATTTGATGGACTTTCCAACCGTTCTGAGCTGCTAGTGCAAAGAGTGTCCGGATGGTGGCCCATTTTGCTGTGGGGCAAAAGTTTCCTCATAATCGACCCCTTCCTTCTGTGCAAAACCTTTTGCCACAAGCCTAGCTTTGTGCTTGTCAAGTGAGCCATCAGCTTTGTACTTGTTCTTGTAGAACCACTTGCAGCCAAT
>APFE031242838.1:2233-19814 GCA_000404065.3 Pinus taeda
AACAATATTAAATTAAATTTGACCTGGGTCCTTTAGTTAGATTTAGCCGTTGGAATCTCTGCTCACACTATTTAACTTGCTACGCTGGATTTGTTTCTTCAACTTGTCCTGACGATGAACCACACTGGTTGGTTCGAAACGCGTCGACAAATGTTTGTCTACATGTCATTTATGCCGAAGCTACTCTTTCAACCATTATGAATCACAGAAGCCTCAATTCAACTAGTTTTTATCATTTGAATTATCCAAGAATTGTTCATTTATGTAATGTAAAGGAGGTTGCCCCCTCGAAGAGGCTGAATTCTAAGGCGTTGATCTATCTTTTCTATCTTTCCTTGAGCTGGTTTCGTAACAGTTTTCACCTAGGATCTTTTATTTGTTTTCTCTTTCCAACCCATTGACTTCCTAAAGGAGGTTTTCAACCAATGAGCCAATCTCAGGCACCTCAAAATAGGTTTTCACATGAGATCTTATTATTTTCCTCTTATTTTTTGTTTTTCTATTTTTGTTTTTTTATTTTTTTCCTCTATCCTACTGTACTTGAAAAACAAAATGTCTTTCAAGAATATAAATACTTCCAATGGAGCCATGTGCATAAAATCTGAAAAATAAAATCTTGTTTAGGATCGAAACATATTATTTGACATGTACCTAAATTTGAGAGACTAACCACTTTGACTTTGATGATGCCAAACATTGTTGAAGAGAGTGGTGCTCTTGCTTAGTGATTATCAGGAGCCAAAGTTCAATATAGTTGTGATACCCTTGGTTCACTTGCCCATCTAGATCATTATTCATGTCTTATTTTTCCATGCCATTCAAATATTCTATTATTTGAGGATTAACCCCTTTAACACATAAAGGATTTGATTATAAGCATTATATAAATTATTCAATATTAGGCTCTAATGGTTGCTCTTCATCAAATGTAGTCAATGATTGTTAGTCTTCTCTAGATCTTATTCTTCTGGATGTTTTCTTCAATAGGAGAAATAATATTTCTTATTTGAAATACTCTTTCCGATCCAAGATGAATGGCATTTGGATCAAGAGGATTTGTCTCAAGATTTTGTATCTCAACATTGTAAGTGGGCTGAGTTACTTTATTACTTGGATTTGTGAATGGTTGTGTAGGTAGTTGAGTGGGAGTCGGTCTCTTAAATGGTTGTGGTTGAGGAAGTGGTTGTGGCAGAGATGGATGGGATGGATACCATTTAGTTTAGTATGGAGCATATCGAGGATGTTGAGGGGAATATGGGTCACCGCATTGAGGAGGTTGATGTTGATATGTATGAAAATAAGGAATGACATACTGGGGAGGATAAGACCATGAGTATGGAGGAAAATATGGATCAACCCATTGGGGAGGTTGGTGTTGTGTTGTATATGCTACAACACTCTCCAAAATTTTGGCTTACACTCAATTTAAGAGCCTTCCTTAGTCTTCCACATTGTTTTCGCAAACATTGAAACTCATTTCATGTACTTTCTTGAAGTATTTTTCTCCCCTTTGCAAGTTGTAACAACCTTGGTGAAAATTCCATGTAATAAAAGTTAATAAAGGACAAAATAATAACCATGGTTGATGGAACACTTATTCCAAGATGAATGGTCAACAAAACATCCTGGCGTGGGTGTTCATGAGTTTAGTATGGCTAAAGGAAATTGGCAAATGCAATGGCTAAGGCTTTGGAAAGGAAAAATGGCATTGGCACATTTATTTATGAAAATAATGGAAATTAGGAGAAAAGGAAGGTGAAAGGTCACCAATTGCATGTGAGGAGGAAAATGAAAGAAAATAATAAAAAATGAAGAAAATAGAGGCCTAATTGATAAAAAGGCTTCTCAGGATCATTTTGTAACCTTTTGTTAGTTTAGTTTTGGAGCTCTCTCATTATTCTCTCTATCTCTCTCTAACTCTTGGACACTTAGAGTTTTCTTGGAGCATTTTGGCATTGGATCAAGAAAGGAAAAGAAGGCAAGAGGAAGCATAGATCAAGGAAGGAGGTGAAGGATCAAGCAACTACATCAATATTTTTTGCAGGTATCAATTTTCATGTGTATTTTCCTTGCTAGATTTGGCATGCATAGTATTTCATGTGGTTCTTTTGCTGCTATGGCATGGGTTTTTCCAAGTGTAACAATGTTTTCATCCTAGCCTTGCCATTTCTGGATATCCATGGTGTGATGGGGTTCTCATGTTTTAGTTGAGCTGGATTGCTAGATGGATTCGAAGCTGAGGGAGGTGGATCTTTGAATGATAGATCACATGGAATAGTGGTCCCTGAACTAGACTGTAGATCACCATAAAGCCACTGGAACAGTAACCCCTGAGCTAGACTGTGGGTTGCGGTAAAACTCAGATTGTGTTGCCTCGGTGGGCCTAGGAATCATTGCTAGTGAATGGAAAGATATAGGGTAAAGACAAGAAGTTGATTTATCTCCATTGGGCCTAGTAATCCTGAGTTAGGATATGTGGTAAAACCTGGAGAGTGGGTTTCTGTTTAGGGCCTAGTGATCTGGTGTGGATTGTGGTAAAGCTTGATAGACTAGGAGACAGGAAAATTCCTCATGGTTTAGATGGAGAAATCCGGTGGCATCCATGCTTGTTTCGCTTAGTGATTGGATGGAGATCATGGTAAATCCTATTATTACATGTTCAATGTGTTGGCCTAGTGATCTGGGATGGATTACGACAAAGCCTAGTTTCTATTGATGAGGGTGAGGTGGTTTAGCCTTAAGATGCCCTAGTTGGTTCTTTTGCTTCGAGTACCACATTCATGGTTGGAATATGGCATGAGGGTGAATGGCTGAAGAGAGATTTAGCTCAACCATTCTATGGTTGGGTGGAACATGGTAGCGCCATCCCAGTTTTGGATATTGCATCATCAATATGATTTCTCCATGTATTTCTATGAGTATTATACCGGTTTATATGTGGATCATATGGATGTGATTTCCTTGGTATTTATGTTTCTATTATGTTGGTTATGTATGTGTTTTATGGCAGTGGCTATGTATGGCTCTCATCATGTTTTTACTTGTAAATGAATGAACAATGTATATATGACCTAATAGATGATAATGTAGCAAATGATATAAGGGAACATGTTTCATAGCGATTCTCAGATAAGTGTGAAACCCTTATGCTTAATTTTGTTGTTTAAACCTATAGATTACATATTCATGGTATGTTTGACGAAACACTTGTCATGTCTAGTAGGGTGTGGTTAAGAGATTATTTAAGTATTTACATTTGAATCATTATTTCCTTGTTATCTCTCTGTTTTGAAGGTGTCATTCAATTCTAGGCAGTGACCTAGGCTTTGGGCCTAAAAAAGTGGCTCAAATCTCAGGGACACTAGCATAACACTAGGCAATATAGTCCCTAGATGCTGACATTCCTAGGCATGAGAGCATCCAAAGCCTCCTGGATGCTATTAGATCCATATCATTGGAGAATCTGGGGGTCAAGTGGTCTAAAAACTTAGTGGGACCTAGGGGCTAGCTACCTGAGTGGTTGGGATGGTTCTTGGTAGTCTTGTAGCTAATGTGGAAGGTTTGTATGTTATGTGTATGTCGATTCCACTTCCTTAAGGTCACATAGGAGGTTGAATCTAATCATAGTAGCCTCTCATCACATGTTTACCCCAGTTGGTCGATTACTTGGGTAGATGTGGGAGGAGGGTGTTACATACTGGTATCAAAGCATCGTTCATCCCTTAGAATGGATGGGTGGTGTGTTGGTCATGCATTCAAATCATTTGCATGTGTTTATCATTCTTGTGTTCTATATGCTTATTGCATATGCATGGTGTCAGTCATGGTTGTAGTGATGTCACGATGTGAAAGAGGATATTTTTGTTATGAAGTATGTCACCATTGGCATATGATTGGTTGCATGTTGTTTATGCTTGCATATTGTCGATATACGTTGGTATGTTTGTTGTTGTCATGCATAAGATCATGGTATGTGTAGTTGATATGGTCATGCATTGGTGCCTAGACTCTAGCTAGACTAATGGTTACATGGTTATATGATTATGTATTATATGTCTATATTCTGTTATGATTATGTTATACATGTATAACCTCAATTCGATGATCTTGTAGATGAGATATCCTCCCCAAATTATGCTAAGGTACATTGGTTTTTTTGTAATTTGGTTTAGCTAACATAGTATGCTTTGCAGAAAGAGATCAAAAATGACTATCAAGATGGTAGACTACAAAGACTCTCTATACGAATCAGATGAGCAACACGGTGTTGGGAACTCTTCTGATTTGGTAGACACATTGAGAAGCTTGAAGGAAGAAATAAGAAGTTGTAAGGCAGAAAATGACAAAATCATACAAGCACAAGAGAAACAAGCAGGGGTTAATGCTATACTTCCTCAAAGCTTGTCAAAGTTGTAGCGACAAGGGCCACTTTAGATCAGCCATTGACAAGAGGAAAAACTAAAGGGGCATATCATAGTAGGTGTCATGGTGGTTATAGGTCAGATAGAGATGACACAATTAAAGATGATAGATTGTTGGATAATCTAGATAGGAGAGGTGATGGATACAAATATTATTATAATTCTAGTTTTGATAGGCATCATGTATAGAAATTATCACTATAGATTAATCTGATTATGCAATGTACTAAAGCAAAATACTTAATCGACTTCTACAATCAAACTTGCGGAAGCTTAATCGATTTTAAACAATATCAAATAGAACACATATAACAGAGAAGAAGAATCAATCACACATGAAACATAGAAAATACTGAAGGGAAAGCCTCAGCTAAAAACCCCACCATCTGTATTATCATACAAGTTGGAAATACGTCAAGATTACACAAAGTTCTAGCTCTCATAGCTAGCCAGCTCTTAGTACAATCCTCTTGGATGCTCACAAACAAACAAGGCTTCTCACAAACCTTCTCCTCTACCCTCCAAGACTCCTATTTCCTTGCGATGTTTCTCTTGGGTGATCCTACTATTACCAAGTGTAACACTTCTCACTCACATTGATCTCACATCCTATAAAACTATGCAATCCTCAAGGAACCTTATTCCTTTTGCATGGATGAGTTTCCTTTATAGGAAAATTCCTCCAACTAATAGTACAATGTCCCTGTATTTAATCTCAAATGGGTCTTTCTCTGAATAGGCATGCATGAGTTATTTATGAGAGAATTCTCAGTTATCTAGAGTACACTAGTTGCATGCATGCATGCATTAACTAATTGAACTCACAATTAGTTCCTCAAACTGTTTGGAACTAATCTATACTCGTGAACTGATCTATTTCACCTATCCTATGGTGATGTGTCTAAGGAAAAACTTTCCCTTACTGAAGACAACATCGTAGCCTTTGTCCTCTAACATCACAATCAATACCAAGTTCTTCTTTAGTCTAGGCACATACTTCACATTTCTCAAGGTGATAGAAGCTCCATGCTCCCTCTAAAAAGCAACCGTGCCCACTCCTAAAGCACTGTACCTTTCATCATCACCCATCTCTATGAGTATCTTGAGGTTTTTCTCCTCCAAGGTACTGAATAAACTTTTATCATCGGTGATGTGGAATGAGGCTCCACTGTCAAGAAACAAACCACGACCCATCATCAAAGACACCATGCATGTGATGATGGTGAACTCCATTTTAAACCGAGAGGCTAATTCCTCACCTTTAGATCCATCCGAGGATCCCTTCTTGGACTTCTTCGATGAGAAATTAGTCACATAATGACCCATCTCGTGACAATTAAAGCATCTCACTTTAGACTTTTCACCCTTCTTCCCTCCATGAGAAGAATTCAATTTGGGATGAGAATCATTCTCCTTCCCTTTCCTTGCCTTACTCGCTAAGGCCAGATCGTGTGCTCCTCCTGATCTCCTCCTACATGAGATCTGACCACAGTCGTTCCCAATCCGACAGTTTCTCCCTTCCATTCACAGAGTCCTGGTAGCTATGCCAGCTCTTCGGAAGGCCAAGGAGAGCGAGGCTCACCATATCATCATCGGAAGTATCTATTCCCACACTTCCAAGCTCATCTATACAGGTGGTGAGATTGTTCAGATTTGTGGAAATAGTATCACCGTTCTCCATCTTGATTCTTCGAAGCTTATCCTTGAGCGCCAATTTCCTCTGGTCGCTACTGTTTTGATATAGGTCCTTCAATGTCTTCCACATTGAAACCAGAGTCTCCTTCCCATGGAGAATCAACACAATATGGTCTCGAAATCCCTCAAGGATGATCTATTTGGCCCTCACCACACACTTCTTCCATTGAGCCAACTCTTGTGCATTAGTTGAACTCGGCTTTGGGATTTCTTGATCAATGAAATCCTTCAAACAGTTGTCTTCTAATACAGCTTCCATGCAATCTTTCTATGCTATGTAATTCAAGCTACCATCCAAGGCATACTCAAGTCTCAAGCCATAGAACACCATTGATGAACTTTGAGGTTTCATAAGAATTCAATTTTTGTACCTACAAGCAAGAACTTCAAACTTCGACTTTTCCCTTCTCAGTATGCTGTTCATAGCTTTGATCACCTTTGCTCTGATACCATGTAGAAATTCTCACTATAGATTAATCTGATTTCTCTGAATAGACATGCATGAGTTATTTATGAGAGAATCCTCAGTTATCTGGAGTACACAAGTTGCATGCATGCATGCATTAACTAACTGAACTCATAATTAGTTCCTCAAACTGTTTGGAACTAATTTAATTGGACTTAACTCAGTTAACCGAGCTAACTAATTACAACTCAAATACAACTCATCCTTGTCTCCTTAATTAAGGGATAATCTCCTTAACTTAAGGGATAACTGTTGCATGACTTCACAAAGACTTCTAGCCTGAATTTCTCCAACTAATTAATCCAAGATGAATTAATTAATTAATTTTCAAACAGTTGTTGAGACTAAATTCGAATTTTAATTCAAGGACAAATTAAAATTGGAATATTTTGAATGCTATTTTAGCATTTCTTGTTGCTATTTTCAACATCATGATCGTCATCATTATCATCCTTATAGGAGGAGTGATAAGGGATACCTTCCAGATGAGTTTAAGAATGAAAAGCCACCATTTTTTTATGGATATGTGAAGAAATCGGAAAATGCAGAGGCTTGGATACTTGGGATGTAGAAATTCTTTGAGTTGCATGAGTATGTAGATAACCAAAATATCTATCTTCAGCGTGAGAGGTCAAGCAGACATCTGGTGAGAAGATGTGAAGTGGGTTAGGGACATAAGGACAAATGACTTGACTTGGTACGTGTTCCAGAGTATTTTCAGGAAGAAGTACTTGTCATAGAGGTACTATGATAGTAAGGCCAAATATTTCTATGAGCTAAAGATGGGATCAATGAGAGATGAAGAGTTCATGACTAACTTATTTGAGCTATTGAGGTATGTACCGTACCTTAAATATGAGAAGGATAAAGTTCAATGATTTGTCAGTGGATTTCCATTAGCATTTAGAGATCATATTGAGTATGGTGAGCCTTGGTCACTTGAGCAAGTTATTGGGAAATTGAAGCACTATTATGAACGATCAAAGCGTAAAAATGAACCCCAACAAGGATGGAAAGGAAAAGGCAAAGGTAAAGGTAAAGGTAAATGGTAGTCAAAAAGAGGAAGGCCTGAGAATGCATACAAGAAAGAGACTCTGGCACGACAAAAGAGGTAAAATACAACTAGACAGGGACATGGGTCACAACAACAACATAGAGGTGATGGTACTGGTCGGTTGGAGTGTTGGAGATGTAGTAAGGAGCACCTTAAGAGAGATTTTCCATAGAATCATGGTGGTAGGATTTAGATATATAGTTCACATGAAGCACAAAATGTTGGGGATGTTGGTCAAAGTGTTCCTTGTATTTATGTAGCATTGGATAACAAACAGGTGGACCATCAGACATCTATCATTGAGATGGACGGTAAGCTTTGTGATCAATTTATTTCTATTTTGATTGACCCTATATCTAATCATAGTTATGTTAGTCCCAACTTGGTGGATAAGTGTGGTTTGAGTAAGAAATTGCATGCATAATCTTGGTTAGTGTAGTTGCCTATAGGTATAAAGAAGCAAGTTCATCATTGGGTAAGATCCTATGCATTTGATTTGAAAGGTATGCTTATTGCATCACATTTGAATGTATTACTGTTGGGATCATACAATATGTTTTTGGGCATGGATTGGTTGTATCTTCGTAGAACCAAGGTGGATTGTTATGACAAATAATTTGAGTGTGTGGATAACAATGGGGAACCAAGAGTCTTGTAAGGAAATAAGAAATCCACATTAGTTAGGATGGTGACAACTATGTAGGAAAATTGTAGTCGTAGGAAAGGGTGTGTGTTATTTGTCATACATATTTATAGTGACAAAGGTAAGAAAGTTGAGGATGCAAATGCTTTAAGTAGGTACCGAGGCCTACAAAAAATTTAGGATGTGTTTTTTAAGGAGATTTCAAAGTTTCCACCTCACAAGGATATAGAATTTTCTATTGAGTTAGTGCCAGGGGCAACTCCAACATCAAAATAACATTACAGGATGAGCACACCTAAGTTGGTAGAGTTGAAGTTGCAGTTGAAGGAAATGTTAGAAAAGGGACACATTAGGCCAAGTGTATCACCTTGGGGTGCACCTATATTGTGGTGAGGAAGAAAGATGGTACTCTTAGATTGTGCATTGATTTAATGGCAGTTAAACAAAGTGACTATCAAGAACAAGTTTGTTACCAAGGTTTGATGATTTGTTTGATTAGCTAAAGGGAGCATTAGTGTTCTCTAAGATCGACTTGAGATCCGAATACCATCAGGTACGCCTCAAAGAAGAGGACATCTACAAGACCACATTCACATCCAGTTATGGGAATTATGAGTTTCTCATAGTTCCATTCAGTTTGAATAATGCTCCAACTACATTTATATTCATGATGAATAGTGTGTGTTACATCCGTATATGGATAAGTTTGGTGTTTTTTTCATTGATGACATATTGGTATATTCTAAAAATGAGAAAGAGAATGTTGGGAATTTAGCAGCAGTGTTGAAGTTGTTGAGAGAGTATCAGTTGTATGCTAAGCTCAACAACTCCAGTTTCTTTCATACTAAGGTACATTACTTGGGCATGTTATCTTGAAGGAGGGTGTTGGAATAAATCCAAAAAAGATAAGGGCCATTATGGAGTGGGTAGCTCCTATAATTGTGGATGAGGTGAGGTCTTTCATGGCGTTGACATGCTATTACAAGAGTTTCATCAGGAAATTCTCTCATATTTCTTATCCTATTACATCATTGTAGAGGAAAGGTAAGAAGTTTGACAGGGTCGAGGAGTGCCAGGCCAATTTTGAGTAACTTAAGTAGTTGTTGAGACATGCTCCAATGTTAAATATTGCATATATGGACAAGGAATTTGTATTATGTACAAATTCTTGCAATAGAGGACTCAATGCAGTTCTTATGGAGGATGGACATTTGGTATGCTATGAGTCATGAAAACTAAATGAGCATGTGCAGAACTACCCTCCACATGATCTTCAGTTAGCAATGATCATACATGCATTGAATATGTGGAGGCACTATCTTCTTGGTAGGAAGTTTGTGCTAATGAGTGATCACATTGGGTTGTGGTATTTGTTTTACCAACCAAATATGAACGCTTAGTAGGCTATATGGTTGGCCACAATCAATGAGTTTGATTTCGAGACCAGGTACACCAAAGGAAAGGAGAACGGGGTGGCATATGCTCTTAGCATGTGGGTACAATTAAATCACTTAGCAGCTATGAGCTCATATGGGACATACTTACAAGATAGGATCTTGTAGGTAGGTCCACAGGATGTCAATTATATGAAGATTACGCATAGGTTACATCAGAGTACAGGTATCAATACAAGTATAGGTAGTAGTACAAGTACAGGTATAGTTAGTGGTACAGGTAGAGGTACATGTACATGTGCAGGTGCATAGGATGTGTACTATTGTCTTACAATAGATGGATTGGTTTGATTCAGATATAGGATATATGTGCTAGATAATAGTGAGCTCAAGAAGGTGACCTTGAGGGAGTTTCATGCGAAACCATATTTAGGTCACACAGGCTACCAAAAGACATTGACTGGAGTGAATATATTTTATTATTGATCGAATCTAAAGACAGTTGTAGCAGAGTTTGTGCCTAGTTGTTTCGATTATCAACATGTGATGGCAATGTGTAAGCATCCAAGTGGACTTCTAAAATCGATTATGATTGCAGAGTAAAAATGGGAGGTCATGTCCATGGAATTTATCATAGGGTTGCCGAGGACAGTGAGATAGCATGATTCCATCATGGTTGTTGTGGACCAGTTGACAAAGGTTGCAAACTTCATTCCAGTGAAGTCTACATTCTGAGCTAACAATGTAGCACAAGTATTCATGAGAGATGTGGTCATATTGCAAGGCATTCCAAAGAATATTGCGTTAGGAGGGGATGCAAATTTTACTTCCAAGATTTGGAAGGAGTTGTTTACAGGTTTGGGAATAGAGTTGTCCTTCAGTACAACTTATCATCTAGAAATATATGGATAGACTAAGAGGGTCAATATGATATTGGAGGACATGTTGAGGATGTACATAATGCATAAACAATGAAAGTGGGAAGAGTATCTTCGAGTGGTAGAGTTCGCTTACAACAATGTGTATCAAGAATCTTTAAGGATGAGTCCGTTTGAGGTATTGCATGGGTGGAGTTGCAATAATCCCATTAGTTGGAGTGATCCAGTTAATAGGGTGTTGATTGGACCAGACATGAAATAAGAAATGTAGGTTATAAAGAAGAATCAAAATGAAACACATGATAGGAAGAAGAGCTATGCGGATTGGAATAGATTGTTCAAGGAGTTCCATGTTGGGGAACATGTGTACTTTCAAATCAAACCAAAGAAGAGCTCCTTACGAATTGGATCATTTTTCAAGCTGGCACCACGTTTTTGAGGACCATTCACTATTCTTGAGAGGATTGGGCCAGTAGCCTATCGAATTGCACTGCCTTAAATAGTGAAAGTGCATGAAATTTTCCATGTGTCATTTCTTAAGAAGTATGTTAAATATGTTGATGATGTGATTGGATGGTCTTTATTGCGAGTGGAACTAGATGGAGAACTGTAGCAGGAACCTCAGTGTATATTGTAGAAAAAGGTGTTCATCCTGTGAAAATCAAGCATTCGAGTAGGTTAAAGTGTAGTGGAAGCACTTTGGGCCCGTTGAAGATACATGGGAGATGGTGGATTAGATGTAGGATGTGTATCCTTCATTGTTTTTTGGTTAAGAAAAAGTAGTTTTGGTATGGTGTTTTGGTATATGTCTTTGATATATGTTTTGGTACATGTTTGGTGATGTTTTGGTATGTGTACATATGTATATAGATGTAAATACTGCCATGAGCTATGTTATAAAGTTCCAATAAGCGGTATGGTTTTCATGTCATTAGGATGTTATGCTTGTTATCTTGTTATGTTGGTTTTCTTCTTAGCAGGGTGATCATTGTAAACACTACATCGAGCTATGTTATAAATCTCCATGGGATGTATGTTTGTTTTTCACTGGTTTTGTTGAGGTATAGGTGTGGTTGAAAACTGAGTACGGTTTCCCTGAAGGGAGAGGGTTTTGTAATAGTCCTGGTCAAAATTCCATGTAATAAAATTTAATAAAGGAAAAAATAATAACCACAATTGGTGGGACACCTATTCCAAGTTGAACGTTGGGCAAAACATCCTAGTGTGGGTGTTCATTGGTTTAATATGGCTAAAGGAAATTGGAAAAGACAATGACTAAGGCTTTCGAGAGGAAAAATGGAAATTTTGGCACATTTATTTATTAAAATTAGGAGAAAATGAAGGTGAAAGGTCACAGGTTGCAAGTGAGGAGGAAAATGAAGGAAAATAATGGAAAATGAAGAAAATAAAGGCTTAATCGATAAAAAGGATTTAGAGGATTAGTTTTTAACCTTTCGTTACTTTGGTTATGGAGCTCTCTCATTATTCTCTCTCTCTCTCACTCTTGGACACTTAGAGTTTTATTGGAGCATTTTGGCATTGGATCAAAAAAGGAAAAGAAGGAAAGAGGAAGCAGAGATCAAGCAAGGAAGAGTAGGATCAGGTAGCTACAACAATATTCTTTGAAAGTATTGATTTTCATGTGTATTTTCCTTGCTATAGTTGGCATGCATGGTATTGCATGTTTTTCTTTTTCTGTTATGGCATGGGCTTTTCCAGGTGTGACAACGTTTTTAGCCTAGCCTTTCCATTTCCGGATAGCCATGGCATGATGGGGTTATCATGTTTTCGTTGAGATGGACTATCAGATGGATTAGAAGGGGAGTGTGGTGGATCTTTGAATGTTAGAGCACATGGCCTAGTGGTCCCTGAATCAGATTGTGGATCACAGTAAAGAAAATGACCTAGTAACCTCTGAGCTAAATGGTGGGTTGCGGTAAAGCCAAAATTGTGGTTCCTCGGTGGGCCTAGGAATCCTTGTTGGTGAATGGAAGGATATATGGCAAATCCAAGAGGTGTATTTCTCTCTGTTGGGCCTAGTAATCTTGGGTTGGGATATGGAGAGTTGGTCTTGGTTTAGGGCCTAGTGATCCGGTGTGGATTATAATAAAGCCTGAGAGACTAGGGGACAAAAGGTTCCTCATGGTGTAGGTGGAGAAATCTGGTGGCGTTCATGCTTGTTTAGCCTAGTGATTGGGTGGATATCATGGTAAATCCTATTATTACATGTTCATTGTGTTGGCCTAGCGATATGGGATGGATTATGGTAAAGCCTGGTTTCTATTGACGAGGGTGAGGTTGTTTAGCCTCAGGATGCCCTGGTTGGTTCTTTTGGTTTGAGTCCCACATTAATGCTTTGAATATGGCACCAAGGTGAATAGTTGAAGAGATATTTGGCTCAGTCATTCTATGGTCGGGTGGAATGTGGTAGTCCCATCCTAGATTTTGCATCATCAATATGAGGTAATTTTTCCTTGTATTTCTATAAGTATTATACCAGTTTATATGTGGATCACATGGCTATGATTTCCTTGGTATTTATGTTGCTATTATGTTAGTTATGTACGTGTTTTATGATAGTGGCTATGTATGGATCTCATCATGTTTTTACTTGTAAATGAATGAAAAATGTATCTATGACCTAATAGATGATAATGCAATAAATGATATAAGGGAAGAATGTTTCATAGTGATTATTAGATAAGTATGAGAACCCTATGCTTAATTCTGTTGTTTGCACCTGTAGATTAAATATCCATGATATGTTTGATGAAATGCTTGTCATGGCTAGTAGGGGTTCGATTAAGGGCTTGTTCAATTATTTAAGTTTGCATTATTATTTCCTTGCTATCTCTTTGTTCTAAAGGTGTCATTCAATTCTGGGCAGTGGCTTGGGCTCTAGGCCTGAAAAAGTGGCTCCAATCTGAGGGACGCTAGCACAATACTCGGAAAAATAGTCCCTATACGTTGGTATGCCTTGGCATGAGATCATCTAGAGCCTCTTGGATGCTATCACATCCATATAATGGGAGTCTCCAGGGTTTAAGTAGTCTAAAACCTCTGTGGGACCCAGGGGCTAGCTACCTGAGTGGTTAGGATGGTTCCTGGAGTCCTGTAGCTAATGTGGAAGGTTTGCATGTTATGTTTATGTGGATTTCACTTTCTTAAGGTCACATAGGAGGTTGAATCTAATATTAGTAGCCTCTCATGAAATTTTTATGTTGGTTGTCCAGTTACTTGGGTAGATGTGGGAGGAGGGTGTTACACAAGTTGGGTAAACCTTCATATTTTCACACCATCAGCTATCATACAATGTGTAGAAGCATGTTTTTTTTATTTAAAGGGTCTATATTTTTGGATATGATTTTTTATAACCATGTAAACATCAATCACACTCATTTGTAAATTTTTAAGCATCATCGCACAAGTGTCATCACGATCTTCACAAAGTGCATCTTAAGTGTCACACTTGTCATAATGAGTCATTAAGTTGTCGCATAGAGGGAAATGAATTATTCATTTGTGCTAGGTAATCTATGTTGTTGTTTCATCAAGTATTTTAAGTGTGAGATCATATTCAAAGTCTTATCACTGTTCACATCAGTCTAACAGATCTTACACTTAGCCCTTTCTAAGAAGGCTTCCCAACCAAGAAACTTTGCTTCACCAAACCTCCCTAAACTCTACACTGTGTAGTTTTAATCCTATATCTATGACCTTCCCCTTGGTACTCTACAATGTCTAGATCCTACCTCCCCGGGCTACTGCATTGCGTAATTTCTGTGCTCAAGTTCTAGCCTTGACCTCCAAAATTGCGCAATTCCTTCTCTCAGCCTAGCCTCAACTACACACTTTGCAATCTATAGCCTCAAACTCATCCCTTGAGTTCCTAATATGTACAATTGGACAATAGCCCAACCTCTCTTGTCTCTCAGAACTATGCAGTGTGTTCACTAAGTGTCCATCTTCTCAACTTACGTCACTCGCTCCCAGAACTATGCAAGGGTCTCCCTCAGTTCAGCCTGAACTGCGAACTGCACAATATCAAGGTTCAAGCCTCAACTCTGAGCTGATGAAATTCACAATTGTGTAGTCCCATGGGATCATTGATCCTCAAAAACTACGTAATAGGTTGATCCAGTGCTTGTCCCCTCAGCCTATTAGCCTGAGCTCCGACATTGCACAGTTTTTTTCCTTACCCTAGCCTGAACTACACATTACATAGTCTCAGGGTTCAAGCCTCACCCTTGGCTGCTTGAACTTCTTGAACTGCATAGTCACTGGGCCCTCTCTCCCACCCTTTCACCTAGTTCTGGCTCAGTCAATGGATCAGAATGTACCATCTTAGACAATGGGGTTTTCAGATTGATGTCTTCTCATCATGGTGATATGATGAAGAAAGAGATGAAGTAAGGAAACATGCTAAAAGTCACTATTGTAGCTGAACATGCAATTTTATCAATCAAAAGAAAGAAAAGGGACATTAGTTTGTGATCACAACTCAAGGCTCAAGATCATTGAAGATTCCTTATCACCAAGTCATGCTAAGGTGAAAATAATATAATTATCAAGTAGACACTTACCACATAGAAAAAATAGTGGCTTGGCACTATCACATCATCATTTAGTCCATGTCATTAGTGTCATGTCATGTCCTATTACAAGTCATCATATGCCACATCATTATTGTGGATTATGTAATTACCTATTCAAAATGTATTTCAAAGTGGAAGTTCGAAGAACCCACATGGACTATGAAGAGTCATGTAAGTTGAAAAGTCATAGGAAGTAAATCAGTCATGAGGGTAGTCAAAGAGTCACAAGGAGAGTGAATGATCACCCCTTGGTTATATATACACCCTCATTGTATGAGAAAAGGAATTTTCACCTTGGCTCCTCCCGCAAGGCATTAGAGAAATAGATGAGTTCTTTTGAGGAGCAAGGAGTGGCTCCAATGCTCCACTATTGGAGGTAGTGATTTCCATTTTATACATGTGGCTTGGAACTTTTACTTGATAACATAAGCCTTCAAGGCCAACATGTTCTTCATGCATGGATTATGGATATTTGTAAGACTATTCTGTGAATGTCTGTGATTCATGTTTTCTTTCATCTGTGCTAAAGTACTTGAACTATTTCGGTTATTTTGGTACTTATCATATTGATAATGTGCTCTAATTTCTATTATTGTTTTCGCATCCTTGTTGAATATTCCATTGGATATTAGACTTATCGTCACTGCTATATTGGTTTCAATGACTGTTGCGTCTCTGTGGGCTATTATGCTTGATTTTGTATGGACCCTTCTTTTTCATGTTTGTCTCTACTAGGGTGGTACTACTAACTCTCTCGTAGAGGCTAAATTTTCCTCCCCCACATAGTGAAATAACTTTGACACACATACAATCGAACACTCACCAGACACACACCCTTGTTTTTTGAAGGCTCATGTGCATTCCTCTCTCTTGCTGACAATTAGAGCGAAGTCATATATTTTTAGATAACTGGGAACTAGGTCAATATTTCAGATAGGGTTCCCACTCCAAACAGTGTGAGGGCTAATTGGGACATAACATCGGGGATACCCCTTGGCTGACGGATTTCCAGCACCATCAACAAATGGTGCTAGAAGGAGGTCTAGATGCCAGTATGTGCTAATTGAGTCTTCTTAGAATCTCTTATTTAAAATGAATCTTCCCAAAACCATAATCTTGTGGTGTTTTTCTAAAGAATTTAATCTTACCATCCCTACGGAAGTTATTCATAACATTCCCTAATTTAATTTTGATGGTGAGGGTAAATTAACTCTTCGTGAACATTTGTTTCAAGTTGTTCATTTTTACTTTTCTAACGGAATACATTGCAAGGATTCTATTGCTAGATTACTCAACCTCACATTTGAAGGTCATGTTAATAGATGGTGTCATACATTACCTGCTGCTTCTATCCATTAATTCAAACAAATTGCAAAGAAGCTTCATAAATAATTTGACAGGTATGATTACTAGAATTTTCCTGAAAGAATTAATCAAATAAGAATGAAGCTTAATGAATCAGTTGCAGATTTGTATGATCAATTCCTTAACGTTTTTTATGAATTTCAAGGAAAAGACAAATTGGGATTTATTTAAATGGAAGTTTAAATAGTTGGTTCACATCTCTTTGCACAGTGAATCTGAACCCCTTGATGATTCTACTTCCACAACTTTTGTAAGTCATAAAGCACCTCTCATTTCATAGGAGGAACCTATTACTCCTTTTGTTCCTTGTCCTCCTCCTTTTCAAGCTCTGATGTGGGTGCCTCCTTGTGGTGATAATAAAGTTGGGAAATATGAAAATAAAATTCCTAATCCATCTCTTCATCTTGCTTCCATTTTTCATGATTCATATCTAATGAAAGAAACTCTATAATGGCTCACGGAGCCTAGGGTGAAGGCTAATATTTTCATTCCTCAAGATGATATCAGCACTCTAAAAAAAAATCTTTCCATTGAAAATGTTACTTCTTCAAGGGAAGTATGTAATCGTCTATCATCTACATGTTATGACTCTGTGTATCATGATTTGGTTGATCAATATGCTCCACCAACTAGATTTTCATGCTCTTTTATTTTCGTGTTGATAGTTGAAATTTGTGATCAGATACATGGTTGTTACCGGGAATAGTGTCCACTCGGAGCTGCTATTCCCACTAAGACTGGTAGCTATCTTAGAAACAAACAAGTAAAGTCTACTTTCGCTTTCCATTATGAAAATAGATAAGAGTGGAACAAAGGACACCAACCTTAGTCTTGCGCTTAGTTCCCTTATTTGATTCCTCTCCTTCCTGATAGGTCTTTACTGCTTCTTCTTCATCTGTCCATCTTCAAAGAGCACCTATGGAATCAAAGCAACATACTACTATCGAAGAACAGAGATCTATATTCATAAATAACACAGGACCAGATATGTTTTAACCATACAAATGCATATACATTCAAACATACAAGAATATGGAGGAAAACTTGAATAGATTTATTAATATCAAGAA
>APFE031242838.1:26691-44113 GCA_000404065.3 Pinus taeda
GAAGGCTAGCTGGCTTGACTTCAAGCTCCGTCTGTAAGTTTATAAAATAAACAAAGATAGACTAACAAACAATCTATTCGCTCCCCAGTGGAGTCACCATTTTGTTATCGAGAATAGTGTCCACTCAGAGCTGCTATTCCCACTAAGACTCATAGCTATCTTAGAAACAAACAAGTAAAGTCTACTTTTGCTTTCCTTTATGAAAATGGATAAGATTGGAACAAAGGACACTAACCTTAGTCTTGCGCTTAGTTCCCTTATTTGATTCCTCTCCTTCCTGAGAGGTCTTTGCCGCTTCTTCTTCATCTGCCCAGCTTCAAAGAGCACCTGTGGAATCAAAGCAACATACTACTATCGAAGAACAAAGATCTATATTCACAAATAACACAGGACCATATATGTGTTAACCATACACATGCATATACATTCAAACATACAAGAATATGGAGGAAAACTTGAATAGCTTTATTAATATCAAGAAAAGCAGGAGGATTACAACCATATGTTCTGACCCAGCATCATCCTCCAGCAAGAATTCCCTTCTTCACCTCAAGTAAAGCTTAGATCACCCAACACTATGAAGTTTCACTAGAAAACCAACAACACTTCTCTACAAGATACAAAATTCCAGCCTCTGGATCTCTGCGATGAGGGATCCATATATAGATGATTGTAGGGGGGTGAGTCATCTTCTGGTGTTTCGATTAGTGTCTTCTCTCTGATAGTTCTTGATTCCACTTGGAGATTGATGATCTCTTACTCATCCCTGGTCGAAAATAGAGAGATAAGTGTCAAAGGGGAAGTTTCTAGAAGATTCCATGATCTTCCACCTTGCAAATTGTCCCTGCCATTTGTCCATTCTCGCCCATCGCACCCTACAGAGGGACCATTCAGTATGCATTGCACCCTGTACACTGGGAAGGTGATATGCATCACACCCTCTGCAATGGGTATTCAGTATGGTCCAGTTTTGACCATTTCTGAGTAGTTTTTAGTGGAGAACTTTTGGGAGATGATGTAATCATCTGACCTTGTTCCTTTAGGCAGTGAAGCAACACTTTTAGGGACTTAGGAGCCCTCAGTTTATGGACATTTATGATTGGGGTTGTAGTGCCCAAAAATGTTTATAACAATGGTAGTGACATTACATTGGTAGATGAGGAGGAAAGTGAAGAGACTCTTAATCTTTCATTTTTCGAAGTTCCCCATATCATGATGACGCACTTCCATTCTTGGATGATTTTCAATTTTCTTATCTCGATAGTGAATCAAATGCAATCAACTCTTTTAATCAATCTATAGCCTTGAAAAATAATCATTCCAATGATGATGACTTTATTAATGTATGCAATCATGAATGTTCAGGTGTATTAGCTAATCTTTTGGTTTCTCATGAATATTTTACTTTAGATCGAGAATCTGATTTGGTTAAAGAAGATTTGCTTATCGAAACTTCCTCTTCATATCATTATCCCTTATTCTCTACCATCTGCGATGCATCTACTTGCGACGAAGATACTCCATTCTCTTAAAGTTCTTCATCCAATTAGTTATCTTCTCAATTGACACAATGAAGTGAGATTATCCATGATGAAAATGAAAACAATCAAATCATTGAGTACTCTTTCCATCCCTCATCATTTCTTATCTTGCATGAAGAGAAATATTCAAATCAACTTGCTCATAAAATTTCCCCGATTCATTCATCTTCAAATTTGCGATCAAATGAATCTTTTGACTTGAGTAATTTGGTGATTAAAGTTGAAACATCTAGTGAAATTAGTGACAAAGATGGCTTCCATATGGTGAGCAGTGGATTTATTGAAATCAATGGTAGAAGCTATCCTCAAACTATGCATGATCTAGTTCAATCTTCAAAATGTGATTTTACAATCTTGAAAAGTTCTAGGACCTGCGACGGAGTCAAGTAACTTCAAATTCCATTGATGGTTATGTTAGGATCTTGCAACTTTGGTAAGCCCCTCAAACTAAGTTAGATTTGGGTTTTATCGCACAATCGTTCTCTTTGCATGGTTTCACTCGATGAAAATTCTTTTTGAAAAATGTTTGGTATTTCGGGTATGATCTTTTAAATTTTCAACATTTTACTTCTAACCGGATTCAAGAATCTGTTTCAGTTAATTAATCTTCATTTAAATCTCTTGTGTCAAACTCGAGTTTAGAATATGTGTCTCTCATAGAGTCATGGAATTGTGAAGTTGATCATTCCAATGACTATATTTGGTCGAAGGAATCATGCTTATTGACTTCATCCCTTATTATCCAGCTCCTGGTTCTTCTTGTGAATGTTATATTGCAAATATTTCCTTTCATCGCACTTGAAATCCTCTTAAGTGATAATGAATGCATGATTTATCGCACAAATCATGTTCTTCTCCATTCACCATGCCCTGACTGGTCTCGTGCATTTGTTGTTTTGACATCCCTTTTAAATTATTTTGATGATTACAATGCTTGTACAGTTTGTCACCAGTTACAGGAAAATGTTTTGTCACATTTGGCTTGTGAGGAACTTGGTTCAATTGTTCAGAGCATTCACAAAGTTGTCTAAATTGATTTATCTTCGTTTATTAAAAATTGGGAATATTCTTCTTTGATCAACCCATCTAATCATTATTCTATCTCTAATGACTATCATTCATCTTATCATTTTTCTGACAACGCATTCGATGATAATTGTTTTACATCCTTCATTCTTCATTATTCAATATCTCACTATTCATATTTTTGTTGAGCATTTGAGGCACTTTAGCCTTCACTAATGGTTATGTCAGGTCGTCAATGTCTCGACACGACTGCTGAATATGATCATATCTATCTTCCCTCACAATATTCCCATCTCAATCCCATTCCTCTAATTGAAAATTCAGCTTTTCAATGATTTCGAGCTTTTTAAGATGATCATAATGAATTTTACAATCCAATCGTTGAATGTTTGGAACAATATTACCTCGCAAGATCCATCACAAATAACAAGTTTAGATTTCCCCTCATGCTTGCTAAGGATTTCAGTGTAAATGGAGATACATCCATGAGAAATTTCAGAGATTTGTTGAAAAGGTAGGAATGTGAATTGGGTTAAAGTAGTGGTTGTGACACACCTTTCTGGCCATAAACAAGACCTTCCTTTTGCCGTGCAAATTATTCAAGCTTTCATCTTTTCTCTTACACATTGCTTTATATCTATTTTAATCGATTGTGTATTTGTGATTGCAGATCAGGAAAGATTACAGTGGGTACATTTGAAATTCCATTATAGGTGACCTCGACCTTCTAGTTGTCACATTAGGAGTAGGATTAGTTTCATCTTAGTTTTCTTTCTCTTGCACCCATCCCATGTTTTTCTCTTTGGTCTCTCTTGTCTTTTCTTACTTTTCTCTTGCATTATGCTTTGGTTTAGCTTCTTTTTCTTGTCTTCTGGTTTTGTTTCCTTGTGGTGTGTCGTATTTCCTTTCAATTTGTTTTTTTTCTTTTTATTTCTTATTGTTTGTCTCCTTTTGTTTTTATCATGGGAATAAATGTTGTGACTAGACCTGTTTTGGCTTCTTAGTATGTGTTTGGATTAAGTATAAAGATTCTTATGACACTTCAACATTTGGCTAACCTCCAGTCCATCTTCCTTATGTCGATTACATATTTTGGTGAACAAAGTTCTAACTGATAATGCGGTCCGTCCTTAAGGAGAGTTTTGGTCCAACCATGAACCTATATCTACTCAGGAAGCCTTATGCCTACAGTCAGTTTTTTGTTTCAGTGTGTCCATGCTTATCTAATTAGTATAAGAGGAGAAGGGGGAGAATCTAAATGAGAAAACCTAAATTAGAGGTCTCTATATGTCTCTCTAAAGGAACAACCTCTTCTTCTGTCAATAAGTCGAGATCCCTCTTTTGTTAAATAATGAATAAGTGATGATGCACAATCCTCTTTAAAAAGAAAAATAAAGTTGAAAGAAGAGAAAGGATTCCTACACAGAGAAGTGAAGCAAGTAACTCTTCCTGGGTATTATTCGAGCTTGTTGGAAGCAAAGAAATGTTTGTGTTCCTACGTGACTCCGATGCGGTATTTTCTAGGCCTGTTGGCAATGGAGAAACACTAGAGATGAAAAAATATTCTCTGAAAATATTAATCTCGCAAGCTACACTACCCTTCCCAACTCAAAACATTGTGATATCATTTAATCTTATGTTCTTTTCAATCGATAAGGCATAAAGCAGACCGTGTTTATTCATGGGGTAAGTGGGGAGACCAAATTAATCTACATGATGAATCAATATTCACTGAGGAACCAAGGCCCTACACAGAAGAAGTTAACTAAGGTAGAGAAGTTGGAATTGTGCTAGTGTGTCACCAAGTGTTTTAGTTTCTACAACACCCTCCAAATTTTTATCTTACATGCAGTTTCAGAGCCTTCCTTGGTCTTGCAGATTATTGTCACAAACACGGAAACAAATTTCATGTACTTTCTTGAAGTATTTTTCTCCCCTTTTCAAGTTGGGTAAATTGTCGCATTTTCACATGATTGAATTCACACAATGTTTAGAAGCCTGTTTTGGTGGTTTCAAGGGTCTATCTTTGTTTATATGAGTTGTTATAACCATGTAAACATCTTTCGCACTCATTCACAAAGTTTTAAGTACCATTGCAAAAGTTTCACCTTGTTATAATGGGTCATAAAGTTGTCAGAGTGAGGGAAATTCATTATTCATGTTTTCCTGGGTGATCTATGTTGTTGTGTCATCAATTATTCTAAGTGTGAGATCACACTCAAATTCTTATCACTGTTCACATCGGTCTAATTGATCTTACACTTAGTCATTTTTTAGAAGGCTTCCTGACCAAGCAACTCAACTTCACCCTGCCTCCCCAAACTACACACTACCTAGTTTTAGTCCTCTAGTTCTGACCTTTCCCCTTGGCACTGTGCAATGTGCAATTCTTGCCTCCCCGAACTACTCCACTGCGTATGTTTTGTGCTCAAGCTCTAACTTTGATCTCCAAAATTTCAGAATTCCTTCTCCCAACTTGGCATCAACTACACACTTCACAATATCTAGCCTCAAGCTCAACCCTTGAGCTCTTAATCTATGCAGTTGCACAATAGCACAACCTCTCTTGTTTCCTAGAACTACACAGCGTGTTCACTTAGTGTCCATCCCCTCAACCTGCCTCACTGAATCTCAGAACTGCACATTTTCTCCCTCAGTCTAGCCTGAACTGCATACTTCATAGTCTCAATGCTCAAGCCTCAGTCCTGACTTCTTGAACTATACAATTTCACATTCACATGGGATTATTTTTTCCTTCAGAACTATGAAATAAGCTGAACCGATGTCTGCCTCGTTAGCCTGTCATCATGAACTCCTAGGTTGTGCATTTTTCTTCCTCATCCCAACCTGAACTATGAATTCCATAGTCTCAGGGCTTAAGCCTTACCCCTGGCTACTCGAACTACGCAATTGCATAGTCACTGAGCCCTATATCCCACCCCTTCACCTGGTTCTAGCTCATTCAATGGATTAGAATACACCATCTTATACTAGGGGCTTTTTAGAGTGATGTTGTCTCATCATGAGTGAATTGCAGATATAGGTACCTCACAATGCTATGCAAAAGTTGATGAAGAAAAAGATGAAGGAAGGAAACATGTTGAAAGACACTCTTGTAGTTGAATGTGCAAGTTGTTCAGTCTCAATAAAGAAAATCACTCTTGTAGTTGTAGTTAATGTCATTGAAGATTCTTTATCACTAAGTCATATGGAGGTGAAAAGAAGAGAATTCTCAAGTAGATACTCATCACACAACAACAACAATAGCTTAGCAGTGTCACATCATCATGCAATCCATGTCATCGGTGTCATCTCATGTCTTATCACAAGTAATCATATGCCACATCATATAGTGGATTATATGATTACCTATTCGAAATGTATTGTAAAGTGGAAGTCCAAAGGACACACATCGAATATAAAGAGTCATGTAAGTTGAAAATTCATAGGAATTCAAAAAGTAGTGAGGGTAGTCAAAGAGTTACATGGAAGGTGAAGCATTAATTCTTGGTTATATATACACCCGAGCAAAAGAAGTTTCACCTTGTCTCTTCCCACAAAGTATTATAGAGGTAGATCAATTATTTTGAGGGGCAAGGAGTGGCTACGATGCTCCACTATTGGAGCTATTAATGTTCATTGTACACATGCATCTTGAAACTTTTACTTAATAACATAAGATTTCAAGGCCACCACGTTCTTCATGCATGGGTTATGAATATTTGTAAGACTATTATATGAAAGTTTGTAATTCATGTTTTCTTTAATTTGTGCTAAAGTAGTTGAACTATTTCGGTTATTTTTGTACTTATAATATTGAGAATGTGTTGTAATTTATATTATCACTGTCGCATCCTTGTGGACTATTCTGCTAGATATTAGATAGATCCTACTCATTATATTGGTTTTAATGATTGTTGCATCTATGTGCGCTATTATGGTTGATGTTGTGCAGACCTTTCTTGTTCATGTGTGTCTCTACTAGGGTGGTACTACTACCTCTCTCTTAGAGGCTCACTTTTTCTCCCCTCCATAGTGAAATAACTTTGACACACATAATATTGAACACTTATCAGGCACACCCCCTAGCTTTTTAAAGGTGCATGTGTACTCACCTCTCTTACTGATAGTTATAGCCAAGGCATATCCTTAAGATAACTGGAAAAAGGGCCAATATTCCAGATGGGGCTCCTACTCCAAATGATGTGAGGGATAATTGAGACTTCACATTAGGGAGACCCCTTCGTTGATGGATTTCCATCACCATCGACATGTTGATATGGAGGAATGGCATAAGATCCATGATATGGTTGAAAAGATTGGGGACGATAATACCCTTGTCAATATGGGTTGACAACATAGATGTACTCCATGCCTCCTTTCCACATCTTCTTCTTCTACCCACACATGATGAAGTGGGGATTTTTGGTGTTGAAGAAACATATATATATTTTTTTATGATTTTTTTTGAATGAGAATGCTAATGTAAATCAATGAAAGATGCCTAATGAAATTTTTTTGTTTTCGTAGAAAATATGAATGCAAAGAAAGAAAGAAGGAATCATTACAAGAAAAAGAGAGTGTTTTCTTTAACACCCTCCTTGAAAAGGATGCCAAGAAATGATGAGCCCCAATATTACAACAAGAAGGTTGCAACACCTGATGCTATTGACTTAAATTATCAACCCAGGGTTATTACAAATTTAAGAGGGGATAACATTGTATGGGGAGTAGACACCTTCCTCTTCCTAGTCTTATTCCCTTTGAAGAAAGTGAAAGAAGGAAATGAAACAACTTCAAATGAGTAAATATCTTAGGCAATCCTAAGTTGCAAAAGGTAAATAAAAATAAGAAAATATATTCTACTTCAAAAGTAAATGACATGAAAGAAATATATTCTATTTGCAAAAACATAAAGCATAATGAAAACTAAGAAAACATAATCTATCTTGCTAGAAAATAAATGGAATTAAAGGAAATCTATTATATCTTGCAGGAAAGAAAATTGCTAGATTACCTTTACAAGAGGGAAAGTACACTTTGCTTGAATTAAATTGCACAAACTTGAAATCTACACTAATTGCAGAAATCAACATTCAAGAAGCAAGAAATGTAATAGTTAAATGACGACTTAACCAAGCCCCAACTCAACAAAAGTGGCCTCATAGAATTCATAGGTTATAAATATACTTCTATAATTGAGTTGGAGTGAATTTGGGCAAGCAAGATCTCGAAAACGCATTTCTACAAGACTGCTAGAGGATTGCTATAGGAGTAACAAGATTGCTACTCCTCGAGATAACTTGTCAAGTGCCCAAGAAAATCTTTGGAAATGAGATAGGAAGCTTTTTTTATGAATTAGAGTGTTCTAGGACTCCATTCCAAGTGTCATGACTTAAAAATACCTTTTTTAACATGTGCCAAAAAATAACAGAATATTACGACTCGAAAAACCAGAAATTCAAGAATTAGTGAGCTAGTTAACCTATCAAATTCCTAACTTGATAAAGTGAAAATGCTATGGGGTAATTTTTTTTATTAATTTGATTCTTTTTATGACTCAACATCAATATAATCATGTAACATCCCTAGTGAAAATTCCATATAATAAATGTTAAAAACAATAACCACAGATGACTGGGACACTTATTCCAAGCTGAATGTTAGGCAAGACATCCTAGGGGGTGTTCATTTGATTGTTTATGGCTAAGGAAATTGGAAAAGGAAATGGATAAGGCATTAAAGAGGGAAAAAGGTATTTTGAAACATTTGTTCAGGAAAATAATGGAAATTAGGAGAAAAGGAAGGTGAAAGGTCACCTTTTGCATGTGAGGAGGAAATTGAAGGAAAATAATGGAAAATGAAGAAAATAGAGGCCTCATTAATAAAAAGCCTTATGAGGATTAGTCGGAAAGACTTGGTCAGTTTAGTTTTGGAGCTCTCTCATTATTCTCTCTATCTCTCATACTCTTGGACACTTAGACTTTTCTTGCGGCACTCTTGGAGGGTGTGGCATACTTGGATTCTTGGAGCAAGAAGGCAAAGGAAGAACATGAAAGCACAAGAAGGCATCGATATCAACAAATACATTAGATTTTCTTGCAGGTATCAAGTTGCATGTATGATTTATTCACTTGTTTTGGCATGCATGGCACATGCATGTGGTTTCCTGGTTGTGATCTATCATTGGCATGGAGGATTTCCTAGATCAATAGTGGATTGCCCAGCCTTTCCATTTCCTAGATAGCCATGGTGATTGTGTGTTTACATTCATTGCTTTGTTTTGGTTGGTTCTCATTTTTCCATAGCCTAAGTTGAGTTACTAGTCCTAGAATCTTTGGCTGAACAATCGCTCTGGAAGCCCTATAATAGCTTGGATTGAGTTACTAGTCCTGGAAGCCCTGGTTGGATAAATTCTCTAGAAGCCCTTGGCGAGTTGAGTTACTAGTCCTGGAAGCCTTGGTTGAACAAGCGCTCTGGAAGCCCTGTATAATTTGTGGGTAGAGTTACTAGTTCTGGAAGCCTTGGTTGGATAAACGCTCTTGAAGCTTTGGAAGGCTTGAATGGAAACCAATTTGATGATGGTTTTTGTTGATGTCCGACTGTGAGGTGGAATCGCTATTTGATGGGTTGAGGTGGGTGGCCTTTGGAAGCCCTAGATGAGTTTTGATTGATGTGTTCTATGAGATCCCACATTCATGATTGGAATATGGCACGGTGGTGATTGGCTGAAGAGAGACTTGGCTCTGCCAATCTATGGTTGGGTGGAACGTGGTGGTCCCATCTCCGATTGGTTCATTGCATTAATTACTGAAAAAATTCATTCCCTTGATTTTCATGTGCAAATGTACGAATGTATATATATGGATATTGATGGTTGATAGGTTTATTGTATTTATGTTCCTATTATGTTTTTTTATATGCACATTTTCCCAGAGGTTGTTACAGAGTGGTATCAAAGAATGGTTCAAACACTTGGACTAGGTGTGTTCTATCATAGGTAAAATGAAGAACAAAGGTTAAATTTTAGACCTTTCTGTCATATCTGTTATAAATTTTCTTTTGTTGAATATTAGAGATCGAATATTTGTCTATATTGAAGGTAAATCCCTATGATAATGTGGTAAAAATTTTTGATATTGGTTCACAATACTTTAGGAGTTATGATCTAAGGAAGATGACCTTCCTGCATGCACCTTTAACCAGGTCATGTTGGCATTTATGCAATAAATTTTCTTCTGTAGGCTTTCTGAAGCTTCAAAATCATCCACATTGAGGGAAATACCAATGATTATGTGGTAGAAATGTCGGATATTGGGTTGCAATATTTTAGGAGATATGAGAAGAGGGAAACAAGCCTTCTGGATGCTCCTAAAATCATGTCTTAAACAGGTCATGCTAACATTTTTGTTATAACTTTTAGTATGGGCACTCTTAGGAGCTGAAATTTTTTCCACAATGAGAGGGCATCCCACTAATATTGTGATAAAAATTTCAGACATTTATTCACTATCTTTTAGGAGATATGACCAGTGGAAGTCAAGATTTCTGGATGCTCCTAGAATTGTGCACCAAATATGATTGTGTTGGTATTTTTTTATAACTTTTCATCTATGAAATCTTAGAAGATGAAACTAGTCAGGAATAATTGTTGGCATTATGGCACAGGTTTGGCACTATGGTACAAGTGTTCTCCTTTATGGAAACTCACTCTGGTGACAGATCACAATTCAGGCACTCAGAAAGAAGGAAAATATATTTACGCAGGTTCACTTTGACGAAGCCATGTACACACGTAGGTTCTGTGAATGAAAACAGTGTATACGCATGTTGGTCCAAACAAAGTCGTGTATACACGCACTTTCATGCAAGGAAAAGTGCGCACATGTGGAGAACTTATTTTTGGTCCATGGTATTTAGTCCCTGGTATTTGAACCTATGGTTTTGGGCCATGGTATCTCGTCATAAGTGTTGATCCCAAGCATTGGGTCCATGGTATTGAACTATTATGGTTTTTGGACCATGGTATTGTGAAAGGGCTAAGGCTATAAAACAGGAAGGAGATCATTTGGCAAGGGATCATCTGAATTATTGAATACCTGATAAACTGCTAGATCTAGAATATGGTTACTAGGTTATGGTGCAGATCTGGATCTGAAGGAAGAAGGAACCTAAGTGCAAGGAGAAGGATAAGTTCTTTTGATGGGTCAAAATCTTAAGGCTTGAATGATAGTATCTTTGTATGATTTTGATCTGTTCTATGTGGCACTTGCTTGATCTATAATTTTTGTAATCTGGGTAAACTAATATCTGATCATTTAAAGGGGTAAATTACCTTTATAGAACTGTACGCAGGTTTAGTGAAGCGAAGGCATGTATACACGCAGTTTCTGTAAGGAAAAAGCGCGTATACGCAGGTTGATTTTAGCACAGAAGTGTATACACATAGTTTCTGTAAGGAAAAAGTGCTTATACGCAGGTTGATCTTAACACAGAAGCGTATGCACGTAGGTTTCTGAATATTGAAGTAGCGTACGTCTCTTAATTTATGTTCTAGCTGCTTCTGTTGATTATTGCAGTGATCTGGGTTCAGAGTTTGGGGTGTGATTACAGTTACTATGATCTGGGTATAGTTGACAGAGAAGTGTTTTTGATTCAGTCTTGATTGGTGAAAAGGTGTTTGGTTGATGCAAAAATTCTTGATTAATGTTATTTGTGGATCCAGTCTGAAAATTTATGAAACTGTTGAGGCCTCGAAAATTGTTGCAACAACATTGGGGGATAACCACCTGGTCTGGACCTTAGTACAGCTCCTTTTCTGTTTGGGATGGTGGCTCCGACTGGAGATAACGGGACCAGTTCCCCGATATTGAATAAAATGAATGGATGGGTGATGAATAATTTGTTTTTGATGATAGGCGACTAGTTTATTCTATTGACAAAAATAGGGAAACTAATACTAATCCCGGGAACAACTTATTCATTCGGAATGCAGCGTTAAATAATCCTTATCTATCTAACAGGCATATAGATGACTCTGTCACATAAACATGAGATATTCAATCATTCAGAGATTACTTCATATGAATAGTCAAAATGAAGTGATTAATACAAATTACTGCATTCGTTGTTTATATCATCGATACATATATACGATCAAAAGAGAAGCATGCTATAGACAACCAATAGTGGAATGCATAAAGGATGCTGCGAAAAGCACATATATATATAAGCGATAATAGCAAGAGTGATTTAAACAACAATTCATATAACAGGAATGAGTACAGACGCAGATAATAGTACCATGTGAGCTGCCGATCAATCGCAAATATCAATCGCTATTCAAAATTCCTTCTTCAACACAGAAATGCTTTTAAACAAAGACAGTAGTGCACATTTGCATAAAAACCTTCTTCATTAAATTCAGAATAATTGGTCCAGTTTCATAAAAGAATATCCCTGAAGTACAATAGTGCAACTTCAGGGTTTAAGTCATATACAAAACTTTACGACCCTTTCTAACTGCATGAAAGGGTCTATAAATACTACTAAGCTAAAAAAATCTATGAAACAAAATCCTACTAAATTGGCATCAGTAAATGCCATCTATCTCCTTGGGGCGATCTGGCAGTCGGCGATGTGAATCATGACTCAGGTTGTTTGCCTTTAAACCTGAGCTGGCTTATCGCAAGCATCGGCTCCACTTCTGGCAGTCTGTTGAGGCGCAAGCTGAATTGGGCAGCAAAGGTGGCATCCTGAATGTCGGGTATGATATACCCGATAGCATCTGTAAGGCATTTTAAGGCGGCTCTTTGGCTGTATGGCTTCACTAAGAAGAACCAATAGGCATCCCATGTTAAACTGTTGATTCCCGCGATTAATCTTCCATTTTTCTCCAGCTCTGGGTAGCATGAATGCTCCAACATCTTTGTCGCTGTTAATTGGCCTGGAGTACATTGGGAAATCATATTAGACAAATAAAGTGTATTATTTACTAATTCAACCAAATTACCAGCGGTTGCTTTGCATCTAAATATCGCTCTTTCTGCCTTCATTAACTGTGATTGCCATTCTGTGAATAGTATTTCTTTGTGCGATTCCAAAATTCTTGGTAGATTAGTCGCCTGGCCTTGATCGAAATCTTGCCATTCTATAAAACTTGTCAGTGTTTCTTCGGCCTAATCCAAATCGGTCCTTGCCTTTTCTACCTTTTCGCTTATGGATGCTACTAACTCGCACAGTGGTTCTGCCTGTGTAATTTGCTGACATAGGAGCTTAACCTGATTAATCAATGCCTTATTTAATTGAAGCGCCTCTGCTTTGAATTCATCTACCTGAGGGAGCCTTTTCATTTGCTCAATTTGAGTTGACAATTGAGCGATTTGCTCATATTTAGCTTTTATCGTTTCCTCAGTCGATATTCTTAATTGCTCCAATGCTGCCGATAGTTCCTTTTGCCTTTGGATTGCGCTCTCGTCAATCCTCTGTTTCTCCTCTTGTAATTGCTTAGTCAGCTGATAATTGTTCTGCTGTTGTACTAGCAATTCCTGCTCCACTTGCTCTGCCTTTTGCTGAACTTCCGATAGTTGTGCCTGTAGCGAAAAGATGTCTTGATCCTTCGCTTTCAATAAACTGCTCACCTCCGATGCTTTATCAATGGTTGCCGCCGAATATGCTCCAACGTATTGCGATAGCTTGGTTAAGTCATCGGAGGGGTCGAATTCCTCTTTCCACACAACATTGCCCGTCACTGTTAATTCAGGGAATAGAGAAGGTTGATCAGCTCTCCTCCTTTTCCTCTGTCGCTTTACAACAGCTTTATGCTTTGGGCTGTAGAATACATCCAAAGGGGGAATCTCTTCAATTTGCAAAATGATTTCGCCCGATGGATCCTTATGAATTATTTCTGTTTCTTTTGATTTGGGTAGGTCGCTGGTTTCGCCCGAAACCTATTTTGATGTCGCTTCCTGTGTGTCGCCCTCTTTAGAAACCTCATCATCTTTCGAGCACTCTAAGTTGCCGATGATTGAGTTGAATTGTTGCCATTGCTGGAGCAAATTCGGATCAATTTGTGTATCATCATTAACTTTTGAGCTGCTCCCTTCTTGGGCTTTCGCCTGGGTTTCTTCCTGTCGCTACACATTTTCCTGGGTTTCTTCTTCGCTATGATTATGCACTTCCTCCTGCTGCTTTGATGTAGTAGGAGGTGGCGTATTACTTCGCTTCTCAGGCTCGCTTGATTTTGTCATCGTTGGAGTAGTCGCTAACAGGTCTAGAGGCAGAGTTTGCAACCTGTGTTCTCTAATTCTGTTAAATTCGGCTAACCCCTCATCGTTGTATACATTTCTGGCAAGTGATTTAACTTGATACAGTGATTCGGCCGATGCAAACAAATCCTCGAATCTATCTTCTTTGTGCTCGACCTTGGCCAATTTGGTCTGGTCGAGCGCATTGTAAGCGATCTTCCTTGGATCATATTGTCTGCTTGGCAGAGTAGCCAGAGTCAGCGAATTTATCTTCCCAGCTTCCTTCTTTGCATGTTTGATATCATGCAAGGTATAAATTCCAATTCGTAATGGAAAAGAGGGCCAGACATGCTTTTTCGCTTTTTTCAGGGTCTGAGTAACCCCATCGGCATTGATTTGATAAGCTACTTCCCTGGCAAGTAACTTATCAGAGATGTATAGTGGGAGCACATGGGGCCTGGCCTGACTACCAAAAACTCTAATGTAGGTGAATTTCTCCTTTCCAAACCAGCTTGCTACTGCGATTAAATCTACCCCTGCTTGTTCAGAAATCTTCGGGGCATGCTTATCAAAAATGGAGTAATAAATTGGCAACATGAAACCGTTGCAGATTTGATATAGGTGGTGTTTATAGTTGGTCTTCCACAAATTTTGATGATATATGTGGATGGGTGTGGGGTCTTGCGACGTCCACCTCCATCCGAGCACAGGAAATTCAGAATTAAAACATAAAACATCCAACACATAGGCGCTGTAATAAAAAGGCGGGATGAACCTCTCTGTGACGTGAGAATTAAATCTGAAATTAAGAATGGCCTTGGCTAACTTGTTGGATAATATATCCGCCCAATCCATAATCTCACCACTACATGCCGCCTCCATTAAGGGGACCATTTCTATGGTAAAATTGGCGGAGTCATGTAATCCCCATAGCCTACACAACATAATTCTAGCATAGAAGTAAGGAGAACATAGAGAGTCGACTGAGTACTTACCCGAGGATTCATGCTTATGCTTTGCTGGATTTTGTCTCCAGCCTCGAATTGGTTCAGAGTCAGTCTCGTTCTCCGCTCGGAACTTCTCCATAAATGCCGTGTTATACTTTTTCTCTTCGGCCGGTAGATGATACATTTGCCTTAGATCTGCGGCTCGAAAAGAACCGAAAATCCTCTCATCTGCAGTGCTGAACATTCTGTCGGTAATTGGGATCTCTTGGATTGCCCACCTTACCACATCCGTATATGGGAGAATTTGCTCCCAGGCCGCTACTCTGTGCAGAAAGGAATTGGCCAAGTCTTTTAGATTGGCCTCAGATTTGCTGGTACTATCGCATGAGACTTGTATCTCGGTCACCTTCGGCTCTTCGGCTTCAATCAAATTATATGTTCCTTGCCAAGTAGCTCTAGTAAGTCCCAGGAACGTCGTATCTGATATAAGCCCTTTCTTCTTACCGCCTGAATCAACAACAGATTGCCCTGTGGCTGGCGAAGCAGTAGGCATTGTATTCTTTTCGGACTTCTTTCCCATTCCACTCAAATCTGTCTCTGTGGAAGAATCCTACACAGAGCAAAAGATAGGCGTAATACAGGCAACAATAACATGAATTGAATAGACTGAGGTATATATATCTTGATGCATTCATGGTGATCGATTGACTTAAGATGGCTTTCGGATCAAATCTGTGAATAGATCGCAAGCTTGTTGTTTTGATTAAATGGCCGTTAAGGCCTGTCAATCTCATTAATACCAGTCACTTCGGTTAATGGCCGAATGATTTATTTGAAGCATGCCTTGGGCGATTTGGCAGTTTGAATGCGGATGAGCAGCTTTTCAAAAGATATTGCCTTAATTACGAATAAATCGTATTAAACTGCCTTTATGATTTTTTACTTTGACAACTGTGCTTTTACCCTTTTTGCAATCGGGCGTCGGGAAAATCCTAAGTCATTGTTTTGGTTCCATTTGGAATCCCCGATCGCTGATAGCGATATCGCATCGCATCGGGAGTAGCGAGTAGGGCCGTTTAGAATGCGGGCATGGTGAGTCGCCGATCGCCGATAGCGATATCGCATCACATCGGGGCGAGAGGGAGCTTATTTGCATTTAAGCATTATCGCCGATTGTCAATTGCCGATTTCGCATCACATCGGAGCAAGGGGTTATTAATTGTGTCACTTTATGCTTTGCTGATATCCGACAGCGATTCCACATCGGCGAAAATCAAGATGTCCCTTAAGTTGTGCTCTCTTTTTCATTGCGATATGCGATCTTGCGATCGCTTTATCGCAATGAGAAAGATAAATCGTTTTAGGTTGGGGTTTTTTGATTGGTTTTATTGAAAAGGACTTTTAGTAATGTTTTCTTTTATTTCTTCGGGCCTTTTTGAAATAGAACTTTAAATTGATACCAATTAAAAAAAACAAAAATTAAAAAAGGGTCCCATTTCATATTATAGTTTTGGAATAGTAATGATATGAAATGGGGGGTTGTTGTATGGCACAACAGAAACATGGTCCCTGGAAGGAAGAGAAGGTTGTAGCCTTCTGCAGGTAGCAACCTGCGTACTAGTATCTCGACTAATACAAGAACTAAGGGGGTTGTAGCTCCCTTCTAGGAGAAGTTGGAAAACGAGAGAGGGTTGTAGCTCTCTGCAGGTAGAAACCTGCGTACTGGTAAAGGACTGCACCAGTACAGAATCATTGTAAAAAGAAGTTTCTAATTAAAAGTAGATATAGACGAATTGTAGTAGGTGGTTTTCACCCACATTGGGTTTCCACCTTATATCTTGTGTTCTTATGTGTGGTTGTCTTCTGATCTGTTTTATTGTTCCTGGTAACTATTTATATGATTCTGGTGCATAAATTAATGATCAACATCTGTAGAATAAAGTAAATTATAAATATGCATAGTATATGCAGGTTTCCTTATCTGTAGTTGCGTATATACGTGGGTTCATCTAACTAAAGTAGCATATATGTTCTGGGTTTGAAAAAGAAAATAATTGTTGGAAATAATACTGATTCACCACCCCTCTCAGTATTATTTCCAACAATGGTATCAGAACATGTCCTTCAAAAGAAGCTTGATCGCTTGAAGGAAGATCTATCATCATGAGCAACTACGAGAGAGAAGCATTAATCAGGCCACCAATTTTTGATGGGACCAACTTCGTCTATTGGAAGGTAAGAGTTACAGCCTATCTTCAATCTCTTGATACAAAAGTCTGGGATATCATAGATATAGGGTACACTTTTCCATCAGCAACTCCTACAGATCCAGTTGAGAAGAATTAGTTTGAAACAAATGCAAAGGATGTCAATACTCTATTAGGATGTCTATCTCAATCAGAATTCGTCAAGATTATGCAGTATAAAACCGCAAAAGAAAGATGGGACAAGATTGTTCTGAGCTATGAAGGAGATGAACAGGTAAAATGAGCAAAACTTCAAACCCTCAGAATTCAGTATGAAAATCTTAGAATGTACAATGATGAAAGTGTGGCTAACTATTTTCTATGCATAGATGAGATTGTTAATTGTATGAAAAATTTGGGTGAAGAAATAAAAGAGGCTGTTGTGGTTGAAAAGGTTCTGAGATCTTTGTCTTCTA
>APFE031242838.1:49789-69047 GCA_000404065.3 Pinus taeda
TCTTAAGGCTTGAATGATAGTATCTTTGTATGATTTTGATCTGTTCTATGTGGCGCTTGCTTGATCTATAATTCTGGTAATCTGGGTAAACTAATATCTGATTATTTGAAGGGGTAAATTACCTTTATAGATCTGTACGTAGGTTCAATGAAGCAAAGGCGCGTTTACACGTTGTTTCTGTAAGGCAAAAGCACGTATACGCAGGTTGATTTTAGCACAGAAGCGTATACACGCAGTTTCTGTAAGGCAAAAGCACGTATACGCAGGTTGATCTTAACATAGAAGCGTATGCACGCAGGTTTCTGAATATTGAAGTAGCGTACGTCTCTTAATTTATGTTCTAGCTACTTCTGTTGATTATTGCAGTGATCTAGGTTCAGAGTTTAGGGTGTGATTACAATTACTATGATCTGGTTATAGTTGACAGAGAAGTGTTTTTGATTCAGTATTGATTGGTGAAAAGGTGTTTGGTTGATGCAAAAATTCTTGATTAATGTTATTTGTGGATCCAGCTGAAAATTTATGAAACGTGGTCCCTAGAAGGAAGAGAAGGTTGTAGCCTTCTGCAGGTAGCAGCTTGCGTATTAGTATCTAGACTAGTACAAGAAATAAGGGGGTTGTAGCTCCCTTCCAGGAGAAGCTGGAAAACAAGAGAGGGTTGTAGCTCTCTGCAAGTAGCAGCCTACATACTGGTAAAGGACTGCACCAGTATAGAATCATTGTAAAAAGAAGTTTCTAATTAAAAGAACAGACAGACGAATTGCAGTAGGAGGTTTTCACCCACATTGGGTTTCCACCTTATATCTTGTGTTCTTATGTGTGGTTGTCTTCTGATCTATTTTATTGTTCTTGGTAATTGTTTATATGATTCTGGTGCATAACTTAATGATCAACATCTGTAGAATAAAGTAAATTATAAATCTGCATAGTATACACAGGTTTCCTTATCTGTAGTTGTGTATATACGCGAGTTCATCTAACTCAAGTAGCGTATATGTTCTGGGTTTGAAAAAGAAAATAATTGACCAGATAATAATGATTCACCCCCCCTCTCGGTATTATTTCCAACAAATATCATTGAAGATATGGTTCAATTTTCATAACTTGTACTACTACAGTTTATGATATATGCATTTAATCATTTGCTATATTAGTTTGCATGCAAAGTGTTTGATGAAATGATTAAATGGTTCAATGATTAATTGCATACAAACTGTTTGATAAAATGCCGCAATGAGTATGTGTTTGCTATTGGGGATAGTATTGATGTGTAATAGTATTGCTGTAGTTGATATATTCCTACTTGTATGAAAATAGTTTGCTATATTAGTTTGCATGTAAAGTGTTTGAAAAAAATGCTTACATGAAAATGTAATATTTAGTAGTTTTTTGAATAAAATGTATAAGTATGGCAATTGTTTGAAGAAAATGTTATTTTTTGGATGGGATAATATTGTAGTATGATAATATGGATGTAGCTGATCTATTCCTATTTGCATGCAAATTATTTAAAGAGTTGCATGTAGGGAATTTGAAAGGTTGCATGCAAGGAATTTGAAAAGTTGCATGTAAGGAAATGGAAAAGTGGCATGTTTTTAGTTATTATGTTACAAGTGGAATAAGTGGAATGTTCTTGACTTAGTCTCATACAAATGTATGAGAAATAAAATTCAATTTCTTTTCAAGTGTGGTTAAATTTAGTAGAGCTTTGGAGATTCCATTTCCATAATTGGACATTGGAGATCAGGCCATTATAGTATCTTCCTCCTTCTACCTTAGTGTGGACCATGGATAGTAAGTGGGTATGCTTATAGGTTGTTATATTAGAGAATGTTGATTTCAAATTAATAGACATAATGTCTTCATTTTTAGAACATGTGACTGATTATATATGAATTATATGTCACTTACATGTTGATTTCATGATACCTTCTTACATCCTTGTATGTTAGGTTACATTTTCGAATATTTTTATTACATGTATCAGTCTTGTAGGTTGATTACAAGAATTGATCTCTTATGTTAGTCTACATACGTTTATGCATAGGTGTAGTTGATTTGGAATTGCTTATGTATACTATTGGTTGCATGTGGCAATGTGTATAATGGAGTAATGGTTGTTGTCATGCATGAGGTCATGGTTTGTGTAGTTGATATGGTCATGCATTGATCACTAGACTCTACCTAGAATGGTGTATAGATGGTTTTGTACTGATGTCTTATATGTATATATGCAGTTGTTATGCATGTATGGTCTTGGTTATATTATGCATGAATAGTATGCCAAACATGCCTTTTGTGAATTCATTGTATGTAATTTAGGTCATCATGATGCTATTAGTTGTTATGATGCTAATGAGCTAGCTGAGATAGAGTAGGAGATGTAGATCATCATAATGAGGTTTCAACATTAGACTTTGGGATAAGAGCAGATCATCATACAGGTATTGCATGTGGGCATGCAAGTATGTAATTTAAGGATTATTATATGCATTAGGTTTATGAACATATATTTGATGTTATGGTTACATTCATGATAGATGTTAGATGCTTAGTGTGGTTATATGTGCATGTGTCAGATAGTCAAGAATGATAGTAACCTATAGTTGTATGCATTGCTACTATTGATTTATATTAGATAACCCAATGATTATTCTATATGTTGTTGATGAGTATGTTATAGGTTAACTAGTTGATTGTTAGATGACAGTTAGCTTGACGATTCGGTTTTATGTTGTTGATGAGCATGATATATAACTTATTGTTGTTATATGATATTAACTATATGATTAGAGTTATTTCATTGAGATTTTGATTCTGTAATTTGGATTGGTCATATGTGTGATGGTTATATTCATTGAATTGAAGATATTGATGTTATATGTATTTGGTTAACTTGGTTTCACGTATGCAGATGGTTATGGTTGCAATATTCAGGTATGAACCAACATATTTGTGAGATGGTGTCATACTAATCTAGATTGACTTTTCATATGTGTGACTGATAATTGTGTATGAGTTTATGATGTGAACATGTTAGTTAGATATTGTTATGGATATCATATATTATGAAACCAAATCACAAAAAGATAGAAAAGAAAGATAAATGCCTTAGAAATAAGCCTCTTTGAGGGGACAACCTCCTTTACATTACACAGATGAACAATTCTTGGATGATACAAATGCCAAGATCTCCTTTATATATATAGGAGTCTAAGGGGTCATAATATAACCAGAGCCGACATAACAATAATAATGTAAGGGCACAATAACAACAATAGTGGGCTTCTATGGGGCACAATAATAACAATATGGGGACTATATGGGAAGAACAATATAATAAGGGGGTTGTACTAATAATAATAAGGGGTTATACTAGTAGTATAGGGACCTAACATGCCCCTCTCCTTCAAAAAGTGTTGTCCTCAATGCTTGAGTATTTCTTGATGCTTCTGTATAAATTCTTTTCCTCCCATGTGGAATATTTAGTGGGTAAGTTCTTCCACTTGATGAGATACTCTGAAATTGATCTATTTCATAGCTGTCAATTTCTCAGTTCTATGGCTGCTTCAGGTTCCAATATGATTTTTCCTTCCTTGTCAAGTTCTTGCAATATTGTTTGAACTAGGACCTTCTGCAAATTTTGAATGAGCTCCCACTCCTTTGGGCATATGGATATCTGTAAGGCCTGATGTTTGGAGGAACACATCCTGGAATAAAATGAATAGCATGATCATGATCACAAATAGATGGGAGGCCTTTGGGAGTCTCAAATACCTTAGAATGATTGTCCAAAATGTTTTGTAGATTTGGAGAAATATATGATTTTGATGTGGGATCCTCTAGTGAACATAATTGTGCAACTACGCCCCGTTGTTATTTATTTAGAAGCTTTGTCATGATGTTAGAGTTGATTATCTTTCTCGGTTTCCTTTAGATACCACTCAATTCATCTTCCTTTCCTTCCCAAAAAAAATTCAAGAAAAGTTTTTGAAAATTAAAATCTATCGTACCAAAATATTCTAGCCATTGGACTCCTAGTAAAACATTAGCACCACCCATTGGAATGGAAAGAATTGGGCTATTCAGTACATATTCTCCCATGGATAGCTTAATATTATGGCATTTTCCAGAGAAATTTATGTTTTCTCCACTTGCAACCATCACTTGACACTCTGGTGCTGGATATATGAAGTAATTCAAATCCTTGGCTATCTCACAATGAATAAAATTATGAGTACTGCCTAAATTAATCAACACTATTACCTTTTTCTTCTTTATATGTCCTTCTATCTTGATAGTTTGAGGAGTGGTAATTTCTTACAATGCATTACAAGATATGGTCAGATTCATTTCTTGATGCGCCATGTGATTCACTTCTTGAACATTTTTCTTTTTGATATGTCCTTCTATATTGATAGTTTAAGGAGTGGTAATTCTAGCCAATGCATTACAAGATATGGTCAGATTCATTTCTTCTTTCTCGATGTGATATTTCACTTCTTGAACGTTTTTCTTCTTGATATTTCCTATCTCGAGAGTTTGAGGAGTGGTAATTCTTTCCAATGCTTTACAAGATATGGTCAGATTCATTTCTTCTTTCTCTGGGGTTTCTTCCTAGTGTATATCCTCTTCTTTTGATGTTTCTTGATCCTTTTCTTCCTCCTCTTCATAATCTATGTAAAATAATTTCGTCTCAGCACACTTATGACCTTTAGTGTATTTGTTATCACAATTGTAACAAAGCCCTTTTTCTCTTTTTTCTTCCAATTGGTGTGGTGTAAACGTTGTAGGTTGTGGAAGAATAGGAGAAAAAACACTTCCATAATTATAGCCATGAGTGGTGGGATTCCTTGTTTCCATAATTTCTCTTTCAGTTTTTCTTGCCAACCTGAATGCCTTCTCTAATGAATTAGGTTTCCAAAGATGAACTTCATGTTGAATGTTATCCTTTAAAGTCCCTATGAATACATCAACCATTTTCTTCTTTGGAATATCATTTACCCTTATATTCAATTCTTGGAAGTCCTCAATGTGATCTTCCATTGAACCCTTTTGTTTGAGATTTATCAATTGGCTAAAGAAGGTGTTTCTCTTTGTATCCTCATATTGTGCTATCATTTCCTCCATGAAAATTGAATGCATGACAAGTAGTTTATGAGAACAAAGCCTTTTATACCATAAAAATTGTTCGGTTCTAAATAATTAGATGCAATACGTACCTTTTGTAACAGTGGTACAACATGTAGATCAAAATATTTCTCCATCTGTAGTATCCAATTTACTGGATCCTTTCCATCAAACTTCCTCATCTTGCTTTTTCTTGATTTTAGGAGATCGATCTTGAAACGACTGTAACTCCGTACTTTCAAATCTTTAAGTTCTTAAATTTTGGTCTGTAATATTCCTCTGTGACCTCCTTCTAACTCCACAAGTCTTATCACAATTTGATTCCTAAAGAAAGATTTATTCCAAATCTCCCACGATGATGTAATTATAAACTAGTTCAGTAGAGTGAACTTGTACGATGTTCCACATGTCACTGTTTCAACCTTAGGTTCTGAAAATTATACCCAAAACAAATACATTCTATCCTCTTTCTATAACTTCTTATGAAATTTCAATCTGAAGCTCAGAGAGAAAGTTATCATGATTTTCCCAAGGTCACCTGTTTAGGATGTAATTCAAAAGTCTACAAAAACCTTAAATTCCTCAGAACATATATCCGAAAATATAGCGAGAAAATATCTAAAATTTAGACCTGAGGTTTAGACCGATTATTTCCCAATTGGGTTTTTTGTTTAGGTTGTGAAACTTCTTAGCGAAAACTTTATAGTGAAAATGCCACGATGACCTATTTTAGATGAAATTCTGGAGTTTGCAAAAACCCTAACTTCCTCAGAGCATATATCCTAAAATATAGCGATACAAGATCTAAAATTTGGACCCGAAGTTCAGTGAGATTTTATCTCAAATAGGTTTTCTTTAGCTTCTGAAACGTCACAAAAAACAAGTTATAGAGAAAATTCCACAATGACCTGTTTGGAGTAGCGAAACCCTAGAATCCAAAGCTCTGATACCAAATGTTATGAAACCAACTCACAAAAAGATAGAAAAGAAAGATAAACACCTTAGAAATAAGCCTCTTCGAGGGGGAAACCTCCTTTACATTACACAAATGAACAATTCTAGGATGATACAAATGACAAGACCTCCTTTATATATAGGAGTCTAAGGGGTCATAATATAATCAGAGCCGACATAACAATAATAATGTAAGGGCACAATAATAAAAATATGGGGACTACATGGGAACAAAAATATAATAAGGGGGTTGTAATAATAACAATAAGGGTTTACACTAGTAGTATAGGGACCTAACATCATGTTCTTATGAGTGCTTGAGATGATGTGTTGTAAAGTTATATTGTGCTAACTAGATTGATTATGTAGAGAAGATCACCTCCCCTGAGACACATTAAGGTATCAGTTGCTTATGTCATATATGTGGTGCTTGACTCTTGATTATGTCATCTAATACATTTATTTAACATCATATGTTTGCAAGTGGTTGAATGATTGATGAATTAATTAATATGAGTATATGTCGAAATGATTTTCTTTTAAAATGATTGTACTAACATGTATGTGTTGAAACGATTGATATGTACTTGAACATAGTTGATAGTTGTAGTATTATGACTGATGACTATGAGTTGACTATGGATTATGACATGATTGTTAGTCTTCAGAATGGTTGATTTCAAATTGATAGATATGATTGTCTTGATATTTGGAACGTGTGGTTGGCATGTGTGGGTAGTTGTAGGGAACATGCTTGGTATTAGTGTGACAAGGTAATAATTGATGTGTTTATATAACTAACAATTGCATGATGTGACAGTACATTGTAAGACTCGCTTGCAGCAAGATAAAAAGGTAAAAGGAAGGAATTAGACAAGAATTCCTTTGTCTATGTTTGGAATCCATAATCCCAAACAAATGATTTATTTGCATACATGAGGCCTTATTAACCTTAATGTAGTTTGACATTATGTGAATACATGCTATATTAATCAACATGTACTTGACAGGTATATTAGTTAGTCTTTAGCTATAGGTGGATCTATTAAGGGATTGGAGTTACTTGAGAGATGGGATGGATGTGTTTAGTTGCAAGCAGCATGCTTGGCACAACAAGATAAGTTAATTGATGTATTTTTATTTATGCACTGACAATTATGTGTTTATGGTAGTATGATGCAGGGGATTGCATGAAAAGGGACTGCCATGAAATCTTGAAGAAGGCTCTGGTCGAGTTTCCCTGGGAACCATCGGAATTGAGTCATGGTGTTTGTTGTTAGTCTTGTGCTTTTGGTATTTTATGAACTGTTGAGCTTGATTTGCAGCTTTTCTTTTGTCGAGTGTATGGCCATACCACTCTGTTTGTGAAGCCATGATTTTATTGGTTTTTATGGTCTTCTTCTTGTTTGTTTCTTGTCTTCCCTTTTACGTTTTGAGTCTTGGGAATTGGTTGGGAAAGTGGAAAGTTACTGTAGCTCGAAGAGATATGTGGTACCCAAGAGGTGATGCAAGACTCAAATGAATCTTGGTGTATGAGTAAGCACAACGGAAGGTAAGACTATGACAATCGGTTGGATTGGTTGGGTCCATTGTGGGAAATGGACAAAAGTAGTGTAGACATGAGAAAGGTAACTAGAAGAGGTAAACTAAATGGATTAGAGGTGTCATATGATTTGGCTATGTTGGGAACTATTTCTCTCAATGCCTATGCATAAATAAGGAATTTCTCTTAACCTAGACCTTATGTTATCTGGTAATTATTTTTTGATCATGATTATGTTGAAGTTTATATATGTATACATGTATGAATGTATGTTGTTGTCTCATAGGATCATGATTGTTTTATGATATCATTTATATATGTATGTATGTATCCATGTATCTATTTTACTATCTAACAGGGTTGTCAGGGATAATTCTTGTGGAGGAATGATTTCTTATGCAGGAGAACGACATTAAGAGGTTCCTGGTCTTACAAGGAATCAATTGGGAAGAGTAGTCATGAAAAATATATGAGGTCGATATCATGTGGATATGAATTGATATTGTATATTTGTATTATGCCTATGTTTATGTTATGACAGGTAATGTGTAAGGATACATCAACCAAGTGAAAGCACTATGGTTTGCTAGATGCTAGGGACAAGCATGGGTATGACACCAGAAGCAAGGTTTCTCGATAAGGACAATATGATTTTAGATGTGTGGTACTATCGTTGTGCATATATTGTATATGTTGTACATGTTTCATATATTATATGTGCACATGCGGTGTTGTGTATATATAGTATGTGTACATGTTGTTTATGCAGTGTTATGTACAGGATGGTACAAATAGTATTGTATGAATGTTACATATTCAATACTAGGTTTAAATGGTGCTATGTACATGTTGGATATGCAATATTGTGTATATATTGTACTGTGTGCATGATGGATATGTGGTGTTGTGTGCATATGGTGCTATGCGCATGTTGGATAGGTAGTCCTGTGTAGAGATGACACTATATATGTGTTGGATGTGCAATGCTATGTACAAGTGGTGTTGCGTGCATGTGGTACATTGGTACTATGTACATATGGTGTGGTGTGCATGATTGTACAAGTGGTGTCGTGTGCATGTGGTGTTGTGTACATATTGTACAAGTGGCATTATGTGCATGTGGTGCCAGGTACATGTCGTGCATGTGGCACTGTGTACATGTGGTGTCGCGTACATGTCATGCATGTGGTACTATGTACATGTGGTATTGTGTACGCATTGTATAGTGGTGTAGTGTACATGTGGCATTGTGTAAACATTGTGTAGGTGGTGCCATGTACAAGTGATGTTGTGCACATGTTGTGTAGGTGGTGGGTGTACCGGTGGCATTGTGTACATGTACATATGATACTAGTGCATGTCTGGTATTTTGTGCATATCATCCATGCTATGTTATGGGCATACAATATTATGTATGTGCATCATGTAGTCGTGGCATTGCAACATGTGTACTTGTTGTGTTGTACTCTATGTAGGTACATGTATTGGGTGGTATTTCACATCGGGTATGGATGTATGAATTGTATTGTATATATTGGGTGTAGGTGTATGTGTTGTATGTCAGGTGTAGATGCATGTGTTTCATAACATGAAGAAGATATAGTTCCAGGTAAAGGTAGATCCAAAGCACGTATGTGTGTGATGCACACTATGCATATGTGCACATGGTTGAGGAGAAGGCACTGGATGTTTGTTGGGTGTGGCAAGCAATCCAATGTGTGTACAAAAAGAACAAAGGTAGAAGTAAGGATCGATGAAGGATAAGTATTGGTATTGTGTTTTGGTTTTAGTATGCATGTGATTTCTGATTATGGCCCATGATGATTACATGTGATTTATGGTTTTTATTTATGATGGTTACATCTCATTTATGATTTTGATTTGAGCTATCCTGATGTGATATTTTATACATATTGATTTGGTCAAATATGCTAGTTTGACTTGATGTGACAGGAAGCGAACAAGATTGAAAATGTACCATATTGATGAGCTACCAATGAGGTATGATGTGAATTTATTTTAATACTAATGGAAGCTATGTGCATGGTACGTGAATCATAAACATGCCCAATTGGGTAGCTGAAGTCAACTATAAGAATTAGTCGCTTCATATGGTGGTTTGTTGGTTTCTTACGGTGGTTTAGTATTTTCTTTATGTTGGTTTAGTATATGCTTTATGGTGATTGATATATGATTTATGATGGTTGATATATGCTTTATGTTGGTTCATACATCCTATATGATGTTAGTATATGTTTTATATATGTTTGGTATATGACTTGGCATATGTTTTTATATATATATTTTGATGATGTTTTTATCTGTACACCAGTGTATGGATGTAAATCCTGTAAGGAGTTGTGTTATAAAGCTCCACTATGCGGTATGGGTGTTATGTTATTATGCTATCATGTGGTTATATTATCATGATGTTATGATGTCATATGAGTTTTCTTGAGAAGGATGATCATTGTAAATACCGTAATGAGTTGTTTTATAAAGCTCCAATATGCTGTATGTTGTAATGTTTCCATGATGTTCTGATTTTGAGAAGATCTTTCATTGTAAATATTGCAACGAGCTATGTTATAAATCTCCATGGGTAGTATGTTTTATTTTCAGAAGTCTTGTTGGTTATAGGTGTCATTGAACACCGAGGACAACGTTCCCCCAAGGGGGAGGGTTCTATAACAACCCTGGTGAAAATTCCATGTAATAAATGCTAAAAACAATAACCACGGATGACTAGGACACTTATTCCAAGCTAAATGTTGGGTAAGACATCCTAGGGGGTGTTTATTTGATTGTTTATGGGTAAGGAAATTGGAAAAGGCAATGGCTAAGGCATTAATGAGGCAAAAAGGTGTTTTGGCACATTTATTTATGGAAATAATGGAAATTAGGAGAAAAGGAAGGTGAAAGGTCACCTTTTGCATGTGAGGAGGAAATTCAAGGAAAATAATGGGAAATGAAGAAAATAGAGGTCTCATTAATAAAAAGGCTTATGAGGATCAGTGGGCAAGACTTGGTCAGTTTAGTTTTGGAGCTCTCTCATTATTCTCTCTCTCTCATACTCTTGGATACTAGAGTTTTCTTGGAGCACTCTTGGAGCATGTGGCATGCTTGGATTCTTGGAGAAAGAAGGCAAAGGAAGAACATGAAAGTACAATAAGGCATCAGCATCAACAACTACATCATATTTTCTTGCAGGTATTGAGTTGCATGTATTATTTATTCACTAGTTTTGGCATGCATGGCACATGCATGAGGTTTCTTGGTTGTGATCTATCATTGGCATGGAGGATTTCCTAGATCAACAGTGGATTACCTAGCCTTGCCATTTCATGGATAGCCATGGTGATTGTGGGTTTACTTTCATTGCCTTGTTTTGGTTGGTTCTCATTTTTTCATAGCTTGGGTTGAGTTAATAGTCCTGGAAGCCTTGTAACAGCTTGGGTTGAGTTACTAGTCCTAGAAGCCCTGGTAGGAAAAATGCTCTGGAAGCCCTTGGCGGGTCGATTTACTAGTCCTGGAAGCCTTGGTTGGACAAACGCTCTGGAAGCCCTGTATAAGATGTGGGTTGAGTTACTAGTTTTGGAAGGCCTGGCTAGACAAATGCTCTGGAAGCCTTGGAAGGCTTGGATGGAGACCAATCTGATGATGGTTTTTGGTGATGTCCAACCGTGAGGTGGAATCACTGTTTGATGGGTTGAGGTGGGTGGCCTTTGGAAGCCCTAGATGAGTTTTGATTGATGTGTTCTATGAGATCCCACATTCATGCATAGAATATGGCATGGGGGTGATTGGTTGAAGAGAGACTTCGCTGAACCAATCTATGGTCGGGTAGAACATGGTAGTCCCATCTCTGGTTGGTTCATTGCTTTTATTAATGAAAAAATTGATTCCCTTGATTTTTCATGTGCAAATGTACTGATGTATATATGGATTTTGATGGCTGATATGTTTATTGTATTTATTCTCCTATTATGTTTTTTTATATCCACATTTACCCTGGAGGTTTTTACAAACCAACTCAAATGAAGCTCATTAACATGTTCTAAAAAATAGCATAAAATTACTACCATTTTGATACAAAAAACATTCGGAAATTCTAGATATGTGAACTAGTAAACCAATCCAGGTAGCTCAATGATGAATATGAATTTTCAAAGCTATTGTAAGGATGAATCATTCTTGTGAATCTATAATTAACTTGAAAAATAACTCACTTCAATCATTTAACCAATGTAACCTACAACAACATAGGCATAAACACTAAATGCATAAATAAGATATACAAGTGAAAAAGACATTCAAAGAAAATAAAGAAATTGTACAAGAGGACTCTGAGGCTCCTGGGATGGCCAATACCAAGGATACTCAGACCCTTAGGAAATAAACCAATCTTTAGAAGCTAAAAATGGCACCGAACATCATTATTTGAATCAATCCAAGTACACCCTGCTAGAAATGAAAGTGGAGATGCTAAATAACAAGTTTTTTCCACAAGAAGACTAAGCAATACATGCCTCTAGAGGAAAAATTGTATTGGTACTTATAAAAAGTGATGAAAAAGAATTCACCTTGTAAGGAGGAAACTTTCCCCTCCAAAATCCCTCAAAAAGTGGATCTAGTTCCCAACACTAGGAATTTGTATTAAATGACATGGAGCAAATTCCTATATTTTCTCAATAATTGGATCTCCAGAATATGTTCAATAATTTCACCCAATCTTGGCCCATTTTGTATCAAGGAACAAGTCCCTATATTATCTTAGTGTCTAAATCTTCATAATCTTCCCAATATTCTCACAATATTCTACAAAAATAAATAATATTCGGCCTAAATATGCAACTACCTCTCAACTTTCCTAATGAACATATTAAAGCTAAAAATATTTCATCTAATGCAAAAAGAGAGGTTTAATGTGCTGAAGGATTTTCAAATGGGTCTTAAAGTGTATCTAGTTTGGAGGCCCATCAAGTACCTTAAAATTATGCATCGTTTTTCATGATTAATATTATGATCCCAGTAGTCCTGACCACTATTCTTCCATAGCCATTATCAGATTTAGATCTAATTTATGGACACATTTAACACTTTCAGTAAATAGAAATTGAAAATTTCAAAGCAAGCATTAGTGGTAGATGGCGAAATAAATATCAAAATTCAAAAATTATTTTCTTTCATGATTTGGTAACAGTTATTGCTTTAATTTTGTTGATATACATGTACTAAATGGTAGGAATTTACGAAATAAAATAAATACAAGTTCATTGTGATCATGTACATTATTGTACGTGTATTCAATATGATGATACAAAAATATCATGTACAGACACAAGGAAAAATCAATCAACTAGAAAAATGCGAAAACGTTTTACATTTAATCTAGATATAAAGGCTATTAATTAATTATTTTATTGAAACTAAATCATATCGCTAAACATTGACATATAGCTTCCTTCACACAATGGCTAGTATATTTTTATTTGGATAAATATTGGACAAAGCTTTGGGAACAATCAAAGCATCACCTAACATGCATTTATTATCGGATATGTACAACCATTTCTGAATAGCTACTTTCATATTCAATAATATAGTTCGGTGGACGTAGTCAAAGAAATCCAAACATGAATTTTTCCTCTGAGGATGCTTCTTGCGAATGGAAGCTATGCCATTCAGTAATCTCAAGAGAATGAAAACATGTTCGAATAACTTCTTCTGCATACGGTAGTCATTAGATTCAATGTTATTAAATAATTATTATTACTATTGCATAAAAAATCAGTCTTCTTTATTTGAAATGAGAACATAATATTTTCAAGTATGTATAAAAGGATGGTGTTTCAAATATGCGCAGAAGGATAGTGTCTTGAACAAGGAACATAAACTTTCACATTCGCATACATTTAAACTTCCACATTGCTCCACACAGTAAAAAAATTCACACAAGGGCTAACAAAGTATGAACATGTTAACGTTAATACAATTTGTGTTCTTGAGTGAAAATATGTTGTTTTGCATTAATTACTTTCCACATTGTATTATTTGTTTGAATAACTATGAAACTACTACAAACAGTAATTTCAGAAATGTCAAAACCATATATAGTATCAAATCTCATTTATCAATTTTAGTGTTGCATATTGTAGTGGGTTTTATCAAAATTAATATTTGTTTTTACGACATCTGTATCTTGTATCCATCATAACAATAACAAATAATGTACAAATTGTTGAAAGAATTCTCTATGTTCTCGAAAGAAAAAACTTGGTATTCACACCTAGCACACAAGAATTAATCAAAATCAAGTACTACTATTAATATCCATTTAGTAAATACACAAACAATGACATTATCACAGCTAGTTGCAAAAATATTGATATGCATTCTATATTTTTTGTCCAAACACCTATGCAATTGCTAGTTGAATGCAAACAATAATCGCAGAAAGATCAAAACCATATAAAGTATCAAATCTCATTTATCAATTTTAGTGTTGCGTATTCTAGTGGGTTTTATCCAGATTAATGTTAATGTTTGTGACATACTGTATCTCGTAACCATCATAACAATAATATATAGTGTAGAAATCGCTGACATATTTCTCTATGTTCCCAATAAAGAATCTTGGTATTCGCACCTAGCATGCAAAAAATAATTAAAAGTAAGTATTATTATTAATATCCATTCAGTAAATCCTCACGCAATGACGTTATCATAGCTAGTTACAAAGACATCGATAAGGACATATTTATTAATATTATAAAATACTCTTTTCGATATCCATTCAGTGAATTCAAGTATATATTGCTTTTAGTATACCAATATTTAACATTTTATTCAATTATCTTGGATTAAAGAAAATATATGAAGACTGGTTAGTTGTGCTATTGGTGTTGGTGCTAGTGTGTCCCTTGTTGTTGTAGGTACTACTAGCATTACTGGTGTACTAATGTGTAGTTCATATCTATATGTAATTAATGAGAGAAATTAGTGATAGATAGAGAACATGTGGAAAAACTATAGTTAATGAATTACAGATTAGGCTGAGAATATTTCTTGACTAAGTGGTATGTTGTAATTATAATGAGAATGCAATATGGATATGGATGGTGAGGTGGTTGTTATTGATTTTTTTTTTGGAGTAGCCATTTGCGCAATGATATTTGGTATCATTATCCTAGAAAAAGTTGTGTGGCCATGCTTGTGTGTATACAAAACTAGTGTTTATTTTATTATTAGTAGACTATACGAAATGTGGGAGTTAGTACAAGGAAAGCTCAAGAGTTTTTTTGGTGTTATGAATTTTCTTTGCAATTCTACCCATGTGCATTTGCATTTTATTATTTTCGTTGTTATTATTATTATATGTTTTATTATTATTATTATTATTATTATTATTATTATTATTATCATCATCATCATCAATGTATTTCGCAACTACGAAAATAGCTATGCAAAGAAAGTTGTGAGAGAGTAGTTGTGCCAAATTAGTTCTCCGGAAAAAACATGGGTGGAAAAGAACAAATGCATGTGCAGAAACATAAATAGCTTTTCATGCTTCAATTACAATTTTAACAATTTCTTTGCATGCAATATGATTTTGATACTTATGCTTTTTATTTGAGAGCTTATTCCTACAAAGTTGTCATTGTAACCTTTACAAAATGTAATTAGTATTATTTATGACTACTAGTTGTAGATATTATTCTCATTGCATTTATATTCAAGGAGATTGTGAAATTTGCATAGAAGAGAATATGATAAGCTATAATTCTACAGTTGGAAGTGCCTTTGCAATTTTTTGAAAGAAACCTTACAAAATGAATTTTTTATTATTTGTATTACGAACTAGGTTCCTTTAATATTGAATAATACGAGTACAGTCACCAAATGTGCAATTAACTAATCTAGAAATGGAAAATAGTAAAACAATTTTACAAAGTGAATGTAAAATTGCAACATTGATGATGATCATTTCTTAATGAATATCATTAAAATTGATAGTAGAAAAATGTCATTTTATATCATTAACAACAATAGTAGGTAAATGCTATTTCATATATGATATGTTCACTTATGATAGAATTAAAGTGGTTGCAAGTTCTTTTCAAAAATGACTACAGGGCTGCATGCAGGTGGGGGACGGAGTTCGAAGCAAAGATTCCATTATGAAGAATACATAACGACTTCAGAGATTATATATCAATTCTTGTTATTTGTGTAAATAATTTGTTAATTCTAATTTTCTATAGTCTACAGATAAAAGAATAAAACAAATTACAAATATTGGTCAAAGCTAGATGACAATATTGAAAGTAAAAAAAATTGGTAATTGTTATTGGTATTATAAGAAACTAAAATATGTCATTTGTGTAGAAACAATTGTAGTCAATTTCAAATTGTAATCACGTTCAAATTGTAATTACCATAGCTATGATCAAAATAAACATCAAAGGTGAAGCAAATTTCTGACAATAAAGAATAGTTACTGAATATCCATTTCCATTTCCATTTCTATTAACAAAAGAACAATTATATTCGAATTGTTCATAAAACTGATAAATAGTGCCAAAATTTGCACAAAGCAATGAGTTTTTAATATAAGGTATACAATTTGATTATTAAAAATACTATACGGTTAGCCATAATAACTATTCTGTTGATAGATACACTTTTTCTGATATCACAATTCACTAGCATATTCACAATTATCATTCCGGTTCTTTTATCTCTTTAATTTTGCACTCCCGCATTTCAACAAAAATAGCAAAAATTTCTCCGTAATTAATTAAATAAATATAATAAATGATAATGTGACTATGAAAAAGAGATATAGGCAAAATAAAAGGAAGAAAACCATGTGCACATGTAAACTGCCTTGACAATTGTCCATACTGAAAACAACATTCTATTTGTAAAGAGTTTATCAAGACCTTTATGCAATCCCGCAAATGGTTCTATGAAGAAGCCAATTGCAATTAAAAGCGAAAAATGCATCCATAGATTGACTCAGTTCATAATAAAATATATAAAAGTATTAACATTTGATCATGAGTTTACATAAAAGCGAACATTCCAAGATTTAAGAGAACTTGCACTATGTAAAAGCATATGTCTGTATTTCTAAACTATTAACTATTTTCAGAGTTGCTAATTTCTCAAAATAATTTCTTTAATTTTGCCTATATACAATGCTTCATAGGAGTAGCTGTAATTTACAATTTGACACTTTGACTAAGTATATCTTTCAATTTTTGTGACCTCGCATTGTAATTCTACATCCAAAACACAATTTTGTTCATTAACATTAACAAAGACAATTAGCCATTCCCTGCCTTCATGTGTATTAAAATGGACTATATCGTCGAAATCTGATTCGTTTAACTGTGTAAGTTTATCCAATTCAACGATTAACATTTTTCATGAAATTAAACGAGAGTCACATGTAATATGTGGGCCATTCATATTCTTCACAATTTGTACAAATTTGACATATGCATCTGCCCTTCAATTCTCAATGTTTTCATATTAAGAAATAACATTTTCCATTCTTTTGGTTCTCTGAGACCATGCATCTTTGATTTGCTTTATTCAATTAGCATTTAGTAGTTCCTACTATCCGTTATGAAGCCAACTCACAAAAAGATAGAAAAGATAGATAAACGCCTTATAAATAAGCCTCTTCCAGGGGGCAACCTCATTTACATTAAACAAATGGACAATTCTTGCATGATACAAATGAACAGGCCTCCTTTCTGTATATAGGAATCCAAGGGGTCATAATATAATCAGAGTGGACATAACAATAATAATGTAAGGGAACAATAATAACAATAGTGGGCTTCTATGGAGCACAATAATAACAATATGGGGACTACATGGGAACAACAATATAATAATGGGGTTGTACTAATAAAAATAAGGGGTTACACTAGTAGTATAGGGACTTAACATGCCCCTCTCCTTCAAAAAGTGTTGTCCTCAATGCTTGAGTAGTTCTTGATCATTTTGTATAAAATTCTTGTCCTCACATGTGGAATCTTCAGCAGGTAAGTTCTTCCACTTGATGAGATACTCTGAAATTGATCGATTTCGTAGCTGTTAGGTTCTTGTTTCTGTGACTTCTAAAGGCTCCAATATGATTTTTCTTTCTTCATCAAGTTCTAGCAATATTGTTTGAACTGCGATCTTTTGCAACTTTTGAATGAGTGGCCACACTTCTTCATCTTTCCTCCATTCATCCCTTGCTTCCTTTATCCAATCTGATTAGATAATAGAAATATCACAAAACAATCCTTCCACATCCTCATCCTTTCTTGAGAGTGCATCTGCAACAACATTTTTCTTCCCTTTTTTTAGATGATTTCAAAGTCATAACCCAACATATTTGTGACCCATTTTTTTTGTTCTTCTAAAGATAATCTTTGTTCTAAAAATTATTTAAGACTATCATGATCCATTTTTACCTTGAAGTGTTGACGCAGGGTTACCCCTGCTTTACCCACAGTATGCATATTGAAATGCTTAAACCATTTTACGCCAGGAATTTACATGACCTTCTGGTCAGATTTTCATTATAAATGAACAATGGGTTAAGGCCCCTTTAGTTAGAACTCATGTGGAAACACTTATCTATTAACACATAGTCTCACCCTTATGTCGACGCTTTAATTCATTATAATTCTCTTATAAGAGAATACACGTAAAAACATGCATAACATACCTTATTCCACCTTTCCTTGGCCTTTTCACATTTCCCAATGAATTACCTTTAATGCAATCACTCATCATAGGTTACCATGGTCATACCACATATATGCTCTTATCACCCGTCTGACTCCGATATGCAACTATCAGAAGTGTTTAACACCACTTTTACATTAAATCTCAAGGCAAAACACTTTAAATGAAATACAAAGGAAATACATTGAAATTCCACTCCAAAACACATGAGTGGATCTCAAAATCTATACACCTGCATTCATATTTATCCTCGGGTCCGTTAATACCAAGTCCTTCTACATTGTTGCTCCGATCTCTGATATGCCCGATCTATGATCAACGCTTATCGCTATCGGCTATCGCACCATCCTTCAACTCCTAACCTTTGTGATATGTGATTACATCTCAACCGTCGATCAGGCTCATGATCCGACAGTTGACGATTAATCGCATGATCTCACTCCTTTATTCCCTTTGGCCATCCGACAACACTTGAAGGGTTTCCACCGATGCGATATTCCTCCGTCTCCTCTGCAATTGGATCTGCTCCATTAATCTGTTAGATCGAATGGTTGTTGTACATCAGCTCTTCACTTCTCCACTCTTCTCGTTGCTTATGATTTTACGCTATTTCTTCAACATTTCTGTGGTTTCGGGTCTCTTCAAGGTTCTGATCCCTTGGTTGTTTCACTGCATACTTCCTCCTGAGCTTTGACTTTGATCCCTCTAATGGATTTAGTGATCCATTATGACCCTCCTTTTCATGTACCTCTCTGTATAATTGTTGAACTCTGCCTGCAACGTTTTTACATAGACTACACTAACTCACTCATCATTTGCCATTAATGCTTAACAACACACTTATACAAATGGAAATTGAATCTTTGTGCATATATA
>APFE031242838.1:69067-94808 GCA_000404065.3 Pinus taeda
TCTCTCCTCAACCTGATCTTCTAATTAATGGCCTTTTTTTCATCATCTGCCCATAGGCTTACAAACACTAGCTAAATATCTAACTCCCTAACCTCTCTAACCTCTGTCTATGCCGTTTTGGCTTATATTTATACAAAAGGGATTCTAAAGCCAATTCTTGGTTTAGATCCATAAGCTTCTCAACGAAATCCTAAAATCTCTTTCTCATCCTTAAGGATTCCCCAAAATCCACAAAATCATGAACTAATTCCTAATCCGAGCTCTACAATCAATTCTAAAATCCCTCAGTTCCCTCAAATATCGTAAATCACTCATGCTCTCCTACATTCGTGAAAATTTACAATTACTCCTCTTAATATTCAATTAAATCCTATTCTAGCCACTCTCATTAAAATCACTCAAAAATCTTAATAATTACATTAATTCAATACTTAGGAAACCAACTTCCTTGAAAACAAAATACCCCTATGTCTACTAAAATACAATGACAATGTTGAGCTGAATGCTCCTACATCAGACTCCCCATGTAAGAAAATTTATGACCTCCTGACCAGAAGTCTAGATAATTGTTTCGTCCCAGATCCCAAAATTTATTTTGTAATCTGTCTTTGCTTGTCAATTATTCTATTGTTGCTCTTGTCTGATGTTGTCTCTAGGTCTCCATACCTTATGTTGTAATACTCCACTTGCCCTGCTTTCATAGTCTATTGTTGTCTTCCTCTTGTTGTTACTCCTCTCTTTTCTTGAGGTTGTCTTCTTTTGAGACACTTTAATCATTATCCTTCTTATTATTTCAATTTCTCTGTCCAGTATATCCTCAATTTTCTCATTGTGTTCATCTCCTCATCGTTGAACTCTCATTTTTACTGTCACCCATACATCCTTACCCTCTTGTTCACTATCGTCTTGCACCTTTTCAGCTGCTACCATATTGTCTTTTAGCACAATTTCCTGCTTCTATTTCCTGTACCTGTCAACTTCTTCTTGTCTTTCATTTATGACAACTTCTTTGTCGTCCTTCATCAACAATTTATCCTGAACATTTATGCTCTACTTTTCTAACTTCCTCCTTTGAAAATCTAATTCCCTATATTACTCAATGATTTTACTTGGAGTCAACTTTGGAAATTTTAAACAATCTCCCATTTCCTCATTTGCTATTGACCCATCATCACATGGTCCTTCCTCTACTAAATCTTCCTTAACATCCTTTAGTAGATTTTCTTTCTCATCTTCTTTCATTTGGCTATCCACATGTGCCAAATATGTTCTAGTTTCTGCAACAAAATATACACTCATAAGACAATTATCAAAATAAAAAATATAAGGCCTCTGTACCTCTTCCTCTTCTTCTGGAAACCTTTCAGTATGTTTCTCTTCTCTCTCTTCTTCTGTCAGCATATCAGTATGCTAATTCAAACTCAAAGAACTCTTGAGACTATCAGCTAGTCTCTACTTCTCATCATCTATTTCAATGATGTCTTTCAGCTCTTGTCCACTATAGCGAACTGATTCTTTTCCAGTCTCCCTATCATACTCTAATTCAAAAATTTCATCTTCTGGAAGGTATTCTTTCACATTTTTGACAGCTTTAAAAGACTGCCTATCTTCTTCGAAACCTGCAATCGTACACAAATCATTAATTTTAAAAATGCAAGACCTTTTGGTCTCACTTGATGCTTCAATCATCAAGTCTTCTGGCTTCTTTGAATCATTCATATAATCCAACTCCTCTGGCTCTTCATTACCTTCAAAAAGTAATGGTCCACGTTCTGGTTCACACATCAAAACTTCAACATCTTCTTCAACATGTCCCTTTTGTTGTAGCTCAACTCTTTCGAGCTTCTCTATCTCTAATTTGACATCTAAAATCTATACAAGTTCCCTTAGCTCCTTTATTAACTGCATATTCACCTGTTGTTTTCTCTTCTCTTGTAGTCTCTGCCACTTTACTTTCTTTCTCATGACATAACCATTTTTCTAGGTCGTTTCATTTCTCTACAACATTTCCATTAATACTTCAAGCTGAATTGCTATCTCAACTTTCTCCTTCTCATATTCTTCTTTACTTAACTATCCCTGTATTTCATTTTCCTTGGCATCTCTCGTCTTTTGTCCTTGGTTGTGGTTTCTTTCAAAACCTTTGTTATGACTGTCACTAGTCATCATCCTTTCCATCTCTATGATTTCCTCACTCACTCACTATGAGCTTCACTAAAGCCTCTACAACAACAAGTCTACCGTGCTACGACTTACCTCACCAACCTCTCCTTTGTACTTGGTATTTTGGCAAGCAATTGGTTCTCTCTCTTTAGAACCTCCTTTGAGAAATTCTCTTTGCTCCTTCTAGGCTTCAACTCATTTGCACTTTCCAAGAACACAACTGTCCTCTTTATCCAATCACTGTTGGAATTCCTCAAGGTTCTGCCACATTTCTTCTTTCACATAAAAAATCTTACCAACTTCCTTTATATTTTAGCAATTCTACCCACATCCTTTGCGGAATTGCCTTTGGGAGTTGCAACAATACTTTTGCATCAATGCAAAGACTACAACTTTTCAATCTTCAAATCCAATTAAAATAAAACCATATCATCTTACCTTCAAGACCTCTGTCTGATCTTGTCTCCCCATTCACTTGCACTTTTGAATGGACCGTTCTTTTCACTAGCCTTCAATTGTATCTTCAAACTCTGTTACTTCAAGAACTTACAAAGTCCCTCTTACAGTTTAACTACTGTAATCCTGCTCTAAAATTTCACCCATTCAATATCTGCTAAACATTAGACAAATTTGCATACCTTCACCTACCTCCAGGATCTCACCACTCCTACAAATCTGTTTCAGCAGATCTTCACGCTTCCACTGCACAAATTTTCAACATTCAGCTATTGTCAATCAAATTTAGAATCTAATTCTTTCTTTCAATCTTCTAGCTTTATCTTGGCAAAGCTTAACTATCAACAACAATTTCTCCTTAGTTTTCTCCCACTTAGAAATCCTTAATAGTTTCCTTCATTACTGCTTCCTAAGGCTTGATCTTCTTTTGCTAAGATACATCATTAGCTACAAGTATCATTCTTCAATCTATTTATTTATCCAGCAAAACTCAAATCAGAGTTAAATCAAAAAATACCTGCATGATTTCACAAGCAATCTCCATTCACTCTTCACATTCGAGTGAATCTCCATTCTTCAAAACATTGTTGTGGATTCTTTATGTTCCTGCAATATCTTCTTAATTCTTATTCACTCGCCTCTAAGAACTTAACTGTTCTTCTCCAATTCCAATTTCAAACATTTCACAATTCCAACTATATGGATTCATTGGCCATAAATCACTTGCTCTATTTTTCTCAGAATTTGAACGTTCTAGCAAAATGCAGGAATATCAAGATTAGTATTCCTCTTACCAATCTCCCAATTGTACCCTAGTCACTTAACTGTCAGATTAGAATCTGATCTCCCTTGCTTGCATACACATATTTCCACATATCTCTGTTATAAATTCTTTCAAAGAAACTTTCACACATAATTTCTTTGTCTGGCTCTGATACCAAATGAGGTAGGGTTATCCCTACTTTACCCATAGTATGCATATTGAAATGCATAAACCATTTTCCCCCAGGAATTTACATGACCTTCCAGTCAGATGTTCATTATAAATGAACAATGGATTAAGGCCCCTTTAGTTAGAACTCATGTGGAAACACTTACCTATTAACACAAAGTCTAACCCTTCTATTGATGCTTTAATTCATTATATTATCTTATAAGAGAATACACGTAAAAACATGCATAACATATATTTTTCTACCTTTCCTTATCCTTTGCACATTTTCCAATGAATTACCTTTATTGCAATCGATCATCGCAGTTTACCATGGTCATACCACATATATGCTCTTATCACCCCTCCGACTTTGACATGTGACTATCGATAGTGTTTAACACCACTTTTACATTAAATATTGAGGAACAACAATTTAATCGTAGTACAAAGTAAATACATTGAAATTCCGCTCCGAAACACATAAGCAGATCTCAAAATCTATACACCCACATTAATATTTATCGTCAGGTCCCTTAATACAAAGCCCTTCCTCATTGTTGCTTCGATCTCCGATCTGCCCAATCTCTGATCAACGCTTATCGCTATTGGCTATCGCACCATCCTTCTACTCCTAACCTTTGCGATATGAAATTACATCTCAACCATTGATCAGGCTCACGATCCTACGGTTAACGATTAATTGCATGATCGCAATCGCTTATTCACTTCAGCCATCCAACAACACTTGAAGGGTTTTTGCCGATGTGATATTCCTTTATCTCCTCTATGATTGGATCTAGTCCATTGATCTGCTAGATCAAACGGTTGTCATATGTCACCTCTTCACTTCTTTGGTCTTCTCATTTCTTATGATTTTACGCTATTTCTTTAGCGTTTCTGTGGTTCTGGGTTTCTTCAAGGTTCTGAACCCTTGGTTGTTTCACTGAGCACTTCCTCCTGAGCTTTGACTTTGATCCCTCTAATGGATTCAACAATCCATTATGATCCTCCTTTTCATGTACCTCTCTATATAATCACTGAACTCCACCTATAACTATGTTACACAGACTACACTAACTCACTCATCATTCACCATTAATGCTTAACAACACACTTATACAAATGGAAATTGAATTTGTGCATGCATATATATATATATATATATATATATATATATATATATCAACAAACAATTACATGATGAGACTCTCTGTCTATCCTCGGCCCGATCTTCTAATTAATGGCCTTTGTTTCATCATCTGCCTATAGGCTTACAAACACTAGCTAAATATCTAACTCTCTAACCTCTCTAACCTCTGTATACCTTTTTGGCTTATACTTATACAAAAGGGATTCTAAAACCAATTCCTGGTTTAGATCCATAAGCTTCTCAACAAAATCCTAAAATCTCTTTCTCATCCCTAAGGATTCTCTGAAATCCACAAAATCATGAACTAATTCCTAATCTAAGTTTTACAATCAATTTTGAAATCCCTTAGTTCCCTAAACTATCGTAAATAACACATGTTCTCCTACATTCGAGAACATTTACAATTATGCCTCACAATATTCAATTAAATCCTATTCTAGCTTCTCTCATTAAAATCACTCAAAACTCTTAATAATTACATCAATTCAATACTTAGGAAACCAACTTCCTTGAAAACACAATACCCTTATTTCTACTAAAATACAATGACAATGTTGAGCTGAATGCTCCTGCATCAAGTGTCTTCCCATTAGGTAAGGTTTCCATTTCTTAAGTTCATGTAGTATTTCCAACATTTCCTTACCATAAATAGCTTGCTTGAGATGTAGCCATAAAAATACCCAATCGCCTACACCAAAACTTCTTTCACTACGATGTTGATCTTTCTGTTGTTTCATTTGATTCTCCACCAAAGTGGCGTTATCCTTTAAAAGTTGGAGAACTTGTTGTTGATGATCTATGTGATATTTCACTACTTGAATCCTTTTCTTCTTCATATGTGCTTCTATCTTGAGAGTTTGAGGTGTGGTAATTTCTTCCAATGCATTACAAGATATGGTCAGATTCATTTCTTGATGCTCGATGTGATCTTTCACTTCTTGAACATTTTTCCTCATGATATGTCCTTCTATCTTGATAGTTTGAGGAGTGGTAATTCCATCCAATGCATTACAAGATATGGTTGGATTCCTTTCTTCTTTCTCGATGTGATCTTTCACTTCTTGAACATTTTTCTTCTTGATATGTCCTTCTATCTTGATTGTTTGAGGAGTGGTAATTCCAGACAATGCATTACAAGATATGGTTGGATTCATTTCTTCTTTCTCGATGTGATCTTGGTGTATATCCTCTTCTTTTTATGTTTCTTGATCCTTTTCTCCCTCCACTTCATAATCTATGTAAAATAGTTTCTTCTTAGCACACTTATGACCTTTAGTGTATTTGCTATCACAATTGTAAGAAATCCCTTTTTGATTTTTTTCTTCCAATCGTTTTCGTGTAAACCTTGTAGGTTGTGGAAGGCTAGGGGAAAAAACACTTCCATAGTTATAGTCGTGAGTGGTGGGATTCCTTCTTTCCATAATTTCACTTTCAATTTTTCTTGCCAACTTGAATGCCTTCTCTAATGAATCAAGTTCCCAAAGACAAACCTCATGTTGAATGTTATCCTTTAAAGTACCTATGAAGACATCAATCCTTTGCTTGTCTGAAATATCATTTACCCTTATATTCAATTTTTGAAAGACCTCAATGTGCTTTGCCATTGAACCCTTTTGTTGAAGATTTATCAATTGGCTAAAGAAGGTGTTACTCTTTGTATCCTCATAATGTGTTATCATTTCTTCCGTGAAAATTGACCAAGTGACAAGTGCTTTATGAGAAAAAAAGCCATTTATACCATAAAAATTGATATGGTTCTAAAAATAATGATGAAATATGTACCTTTTGTAACAGTTGAACCTCATGTAGATCAAAATATTTCTCCATCTATAGTATCCAATTTACCAGATCCTTTCCATCAAACATCCTCATATCACCTTTTCTTGATTTTAGGAGCTTGATCTTGAAATGACTATAACTCGGTAATTTTAGATCTCCAAGTTCTAAAATTGTTCCTTGTAGTAACCCTCTAATTCCTCTTTCTAACCTCGCAAGTCTGATCAGAATTTGATTCTCCAAGAAAGATTTTTACCCAATCTCCTAAGGTAACTTGATTATATAATGTTTCAGTAGAGCGAACTTGTATGATGTGCCACGTGTCACTGCTTTGACCTTCAGATCTAAAAAATATACACAGAAAAAGGGTTGTCCTCTTTCTGTAACTTCTTATGAAATTTCAATTTGTTACACAGAGAGAAAGTTATGACGCTTTTCCCGAGGTCACCTGTTTATAATGTAATTCAGGAGTCTGCAACAACCCTAACTTCCTTAGATTATATCTCTGAAAATATAGCGAGAAAAGATCTTATATTCGGATACAAGCTTCACTAAGCTTTCAGCTCAAATGGGTTTTAATTTTCGAGTCTGAACATTTGTAGAAAAAATATTGTAGTGAAAATTCCATGATGACGTGTTTGAGATGAAATTCTACAGCTTGCAGAAACCCTAACTTCCTCAGATCATACATCCGAAACTATAGCAAGAAAAGATATAAAATTTGGACTCGAGGTCCAACCTAATTTCTTCTCAAATGGGCTTTCCTTTTAGCTTCTTAAATTTCGTAGAGAAAACGGTATAGCGAAAATTCCACAATGACCTGTTTTAGATGAAATTCTAGAGCTTGCCAAAATCCTAACTTCCTCAGATCATATCTCCAAAAATATAGCGAGACAAGATCTGAAATTTGGACCCAAGGTTTAGTGCGATTTCGTCTCAAATGGGTTTTTTGTTTTCGCTTATGAAACGTCGCAAACAAAAAGTTATAGCAAAAATTCCATGATGACCTGTTTGGAGCGGAGAAACCCTAGAATCCAAAGCTCTGGTACCAAATGTTATGAAACCAACTTACAAAAATATAGATAAGATAGATAAACGCCTTATAAATAAGACTCCTCGAGGGGGCAATCTCCTTTACATTACACAAATGAACAATTCTTGGATAATACAAATGACAAGACCTCCTTTCTATATATAGGAATCTAAGGGGTCATAATATAATCAGAGCCAACATAACAATAATAATGTAAGGGCACAATTGTAACAATAGTGGGCTTCTATGGGGCACAATAATATAATAAGGGGGTTGCACTAATAACAATAAGGGGTTACACTAGTGGTATAAGGACCTAACACTCTCTTTTCTCTGCATGAAAAATCAATCAAGTCTCTAGTTGAAAGAAAATAAGTCATCGTTCACGAAATATGTGTCTCTTTCAAGATCACATTCAATGCACTCGACTAATGACTTAGCTCTTTGTCCCGATTCCTCCAGATCAGAAGCTACTTACAACCCATGTTCAATGATTTGAAATCATTGCCATATATTACTAATAATATATGTTTGAACCAAAACAAGAAAATTTGTAGAATTAGCAAATCTATATGATGTGTCGTTAATAATAGTTGCGGGAACTGGTGTTTGTATTGCTAATGAAGTCATCAACAAATAACTTGAATCTCTAGCATATTCTAGGTCCTTTATTCTTATTTTAAAGTTTAAGTTTCTTGCTTCTCGTTGATAAAGAGACTCTGCAAACACATTACTTGTAACTTGATGCAGCTTCATGAGCGATGTGATTGCAACTCCAGAAAAATAAGCCTGCATTTATGTTTGATATACAAAGTTATTGCTATGAAGCTTTACCTTTTAAATATTAATTTGTTTATTGTTATTTTCATACTTTTCATTTCGCAATGTGACAAAACCATCATAAGAAATAATATATTCATTGGAAATTTTTGTTATTATTTCTTGATATTTAGTAAAACAAACACTAATCCAATCAAGTAGTTTAATGTTGTCAATTTCTTTGTTTATAGTTTCATAAAAATTTATTGTTCTCATAGGACTTTTGAAATTGGATGATTCAACAACATACACTTCTTTCGAAATAAAATTTTGATTAGACTTTTTTTCTTCACATTATCTGATAGCTTGTTGTAAATCACTTTCGTATTTGTAGTATATTTTTGTCGTCTTTTCACTTGACGATGAACTCACATCAATATCCTTTGTCCAGTATACAGATTAATCTACAAAAGTATCAATTCCTATTTTTTGGATCATTTGTTTAGCATATATGTTTAGCCTTTGATTTACATGGGTATCATTTAAGAAATGTACATATTGATCTTTAGAAATATTGATACTTGACACTTCCATGATATCTTCAATATTTATGATTCGCCACTATTTTTTTGTCAATGTGTCTTGACATTGTTCACTATGTTCTCTAATTTATGCAAATAAATTTCCATATCCAATTATTTCCAAGTGTGCGTTAAATAGGCCCTCTTCATCAAAAGCTTTAATTACTTCAACTTTACTTTATTTATAAGTGTTAAAAGTCTATTTAAGCTCTGTAAAATGGGAAATAGTTTTTACTGGGATGTCTCGAATAGCAAATGACAAGGGAATGAAATGATTTATCCTTTTTCTTTCAAATATATCTATCTATTCAAGGTATTACCTATAGACTTCAACAACAAAATACATGTCTATATTGGAATTCACTACTAAGAATGGGGGTGAATCAATAGTGTGGCCCTTCAAAACCTTTTCTACATTTACTTAATGTTTTATACCATGCATAAACTGAATCACAAACCATAGATTAGAGCACCAAAATTAATCATGAAACTATAAAAACAACCAACACATAAACACCAGTGTTTCTGGTGGAAAGCCCATCCCAAGAAAAAAACCACCCTGCTATTGTTGCACTTCTCAATCCTTTTATTAATCATCAATAAAATTACACGTGGATAAGCTCTCCCTAAGGAGCCTTCAAGGCTTGCTTCTTTTAAAGTATTTTGGTCCTTTTAGATAGGAACCTATTTGTGTCTCTGATCTACGAACTACCATCCATTGAAGACCACCACGATCAGTTGATCATTGCCCCACTCCGATGGGACTATCTAACTCCTATTGGATGGAGAACACTCTTCTGTTTGGATGCCTTCACTATCTCCATGTGAGGCTCCTTTCATATATTTTCAATATGGACTCTCAAAACTTGCTTAACATGAGCACTAGAACAACATAGAATCAAAGATCTATCAAATGATATTTGAAGCACAATATTCCATAAAAAATCCAACACAAAACTCCACGCCAGGTGGAACACATTCTCCTCAACTCACTACGTCAATCCAAAACACTTTATCACAAACACTGCATAAATAGAATGGCTAAAATATACTTCAGCTCACTGCTACTACAACTGCAAACTGCTTCAGTAAATATGCATAATATGGATCACACATTTTTCAAGCTCTTCTCCACGTTCTCACTCACTCCACACACTAGTGCAATAAACCAACCAAATAGACTCAATGTCTTCCTCTATTTATCGAATTCCTAAGATGATTAACTCAGTAAATGCTACAGTTTATGGAAGACTCAAGAACTCCTTTCACATGCTTTGGATTTGGTTTAGGAATGCATGTTGACCAACTCAAGCACTAATTACACTATCCCTTTGAAATATTCAAACTCGGTATGCTTCTAGAGACACCATGACCTTTTCCAACTACATACTCAAAATTTCTGATTAAGATATAACATAAAAACCAAATAAAACATTTGAGGATTGTGAGAAACATGAATAAAACTCATCTATAGGCTAAGTCACTCCTATGACACACTGTGAAAGTGCCCAGGTCCTTAGTTTCTCTCATGATACACTGTGCCGACAACCAGAGTCACTCCCTCAAGCCTATGTGACTGCATCCATGGTAGAGAACCATTTTTTCTCACAATCTGGACCGAAATTTGAAAAACTACATAATGGAAAGGTAATTGGGTATGTTCTACACAAAACCCATGTCTCAGAATTTTGAAATTAATCTTCAATTGCCCATAAATTTCAATACAAAATTTCTACTATCGAAACACAATACTAAAAAACTTTCCATTGAGGCATGCAAGCTTCAAAGTATTGAAAGGGTTGTTCCTAAGTCAACTTCTTGGATAATGAGCTGATGTCAACAAGAAGTGACCTGTCATAGGAGGGCCTTAATGAATCCCACATCTATGACACGAAATGGAGCAAATGATTTTGTGGAGGTGAAAACAAACAGATGATACAAGGTTCAGGGTGGTGGTCATGAAAGAATGAAGCATGAAGGTATTGCAGCAGATGAGGCGTAAGCTGGGTTGGTGAAGTATCTAAGCGACTTCTCTTGAACATATCGGTGACACTGAAATGGATTGGTAGCGTTAACCCCAAAAATGGATGGTACGGAGGACCAATGGTGATATGATTGGTGAACGGAATAACCCAACCCGACTCAATCATGGTGATGGAGTGAAAGTGTCATGTTTAAGAGCAACCTACTACCAATAAAGCTTCTTCAAGTTTTATTCCCAATTTTTCCCCAGTCATTTTTTACCAATACCTCTTTATTTTTGTCAAGCTTGAGGAGGATAACATATGCTTGTTCTATAATTTTCCCTTTGAGAAAACCCATCGCTATGTTTTAACGAGCCTAGCGACAATGAAACTCACTCTTTTCTGCATGGACAAGTTTGTCACTATTGTTTTAACGAGTTTAATGACAAAGATAACTCGATCCTTTTCAATTTTAGAAGGTGTAAAAAAAGACAGAAAGGCAACTCCACTAATCCTTTTTCGTAGTATAATCCCTTAAGTCTGAAAAAATATAAAATAATATGAAAGGGATGAATTTTCGATAGTTTTAATGAGCCGAACAAGACAAGCGCTCGATATTTTTGTGTAATGATCTCTCAAGTCCAAAAAGCTTAAAATCTAGAGGAGGGAGGCACTTCCGATCACTTTAACGAGCGGGGGAGGCTAATTACTCAGTAATCCTTTCATATTTTATGAGTGAGATGAAAAGAGCTTAAAGTAGACTCGTCTTTGAGGAATGAGTGATATTTTCTGGTAGCAGCTCATTCTAGGTAAGGTTTGGAACTTTTTCAATCATGGTAGTGTAAAGAATGTGGCTAATAGAATCACTCATCACAACTGTTCTTCAAAAGGGTAAACAATCAAATGGAGGCATATGATCGGCTAAAAAAGAGTGGAGGTGATGGTAAGAACACGACCAAGGTTTAAAAGTTGATAATTATGCGATCACAATGGTTATTTACTGAAAGTGGGTTCATTTTTTAATGAGCTTGAACTCTGGGGGAACATTTACTCATTACTAGGTTTATTTTTTAACAAGCTTGAACTTTGCGTAAAACTGCTCGTGCCAATCGTATAATAAGGATATCTCTCATCAGTAGGTTCATTTTTTAGGGAGCTTGCAACATGCACAACTCTAGGAACGACCAACCTACGAGTCTAAATGGTTGAAAGCCTTCAAACTAAGAAAATAAATGGTCGATTTTCACTTCCATGCAAAAAGGTTTGCATGCCCCCAGGTATAACAAAGTAGAGTTTCCATGTTACCATACAAAAGTTCTTGCATTAACAATATTGTTTCATCCGCATAGCAGACAAAACACTTCCTTGGTGTCGTCCATCGAAATGGACAAAGGTGACTGTTGTCAGTCCCAATCACATAACCTTTGTTGGGGGAATCCTTTTCCAGTCTCATCCATTTTCCTAAACGGACACGATAGTCAGACTAGTCATATTCCTATGTGGAAACCTACCTTATATTTGGGGGTTTTTTGCCGAAGCAGACTAAGGCACATGCCTCCTGGGTTTAGTCACATTCACCGAATCACTCACGTTCATCAAGTGGATGGACTGGAGATTGATGATACATTCCTTGTGGAAAAAGACCAACCAGGGATGGCACTTGACTAGTAGCTATGTTTGAACTGGGGAATGAAAGCTGGTCTACAAGCTAGACCACTCTGCCTTCATGTGAGAAACACATCACTCGAAAGAGTGAGGAATCACTAGCTCCCATGCTATAAATGTAGTCACGCCCAACGGGTAGATTGTAATCTAATGGCCCTTGGACTAGCATCACATTGAGATAAATGGTTTTCCTTCTCAAAGTTATAGGCAAATTGGGAAGGATCCCTAACGGTCAACTGGTTCCTTTGTTGAAGCCTGACAGATTTCAAATCTCAGGCAGAAGCGATGGCAAACCAAATTCTTTCCAAGCAGTGGAGGAAAGGATACTCACGGAAGCCCCTTCATCTATGATAGTACCAACCATGACCATTTTGTAAGCTTGTACTATGATTCGGAATGGTACATTAGATGGTAGGCGGGGTCTCCCTAGTAGATTCCAATCGAAGGAAATGACTAGATTGCTTGGAGGAGGGACCGAATAGATGGCCGAATGAATCTCTGACAAACTTCCTTCTTGCAGTAAAGGAATGGGTATATTTCCCCCAGGTTCTTCGCATTCTGTGTTAACAAAACGAATTTGAATGGTGTCGTTCTCATTCTCTTCGGTGTCTGTATCATCTGAAGCTAGACCTTCTAAAGACAAGAATGGGACAACTGCCATCTCGACTTGTTGACTTTGGTCCTGTGTGGACTCAGAGGGTTTATATTCAATGATAGATGCTTTGACTGACAACAAAGGCGTGTCAGTCTGATTTTCAACTAGTGATGGACTCGGCAAGAGTTTCTTGTATCTAGGAGGAAGCCGTAGTGGTGAAGCAGGATGGTTATCCAAGACTCTTTTAGCTTCGTTCAAGAAGGGACAATGGTGGAGGGCATGATCACCTTCACACAATCTACAAGGAAATTTAGATCTTCCTTTTTTTCCATTGACTTCGTTTTCACTAGTTGACGGTGTACTTTCAACATGATCGTCAGAGGTTGAGGACACCAGATTGTGCAAGTGGGGAGACCAGTCCTTTAAGATCCATGGGATGTAAGGACAATCTCGATGATAGTGGTCTCCTTTGCAAATGACACATGGATATTTAGGTGTGGATGGTGCAGAGTGTGGATTTTCACCAGACGATGCATGGTTGCCCCCTTTTGCCGTTGGCTTCTTCTTCTTCGTCTCCTGCCCTTTCTTCTTCTTCTTCTCAGTTACTTTGTTTTCAGGTTTACTAGCTTCACTAAACGAAGAGGAAGAAGGAGAGGGAGAAACAAATGAAGTAGAAGGTTGGGGGGTAACTCTAGTATCATCTGGTTGCTAATTTGATTGCTCGGGAATCATGATGTTTTGAATGACAGAGGTTGAGAAAAGCCATACTCACAGGCCAATTGTTAGTCTTGGAAGGGACAATGTGGCCATATGAGGTGCACCAACATCTCCCCAAGAGGACAAGGGACTAGGATTCCCCCCAAGGGGAAACCCTTGATTGGTGGACTCCATTTTCTCAACCTAAAACTAATGAGGGAACAGTGATGTCATTTCGATTAAAATAATTTTTATGACGCTTTGACACAACTTGCTTTTTCAATTTTTTAAGAGTCGAGAAAAAGCTAAAGATTACTCTAGTCGCCTTTGATTTTTAATGAGATTGAAGTGACAAGTGCACAGATGGACCTTTTCTTTTAAGGAGTTTGAAAACGAATGAAAGTGACTACTCTAGAAATCTAGACAGAGGGATTACCAAACCAATCGCAAAACTGTAGAATACTTTTTAAGGTATGGCAGTCAATCTTCCCGAATGCTCTATTCAGTGCATTGCGATTGATAGGGCGGCAGACATAGCTTCCTAAGGATAAAGGATATAGCCCATTGTGGTCTCCCAATATATACTCGACAGTACATGGGAGCACAAGTCTATACTGGTACTTGTCGTATCAAAGAGGAGGAATCACCCAACCTACGATCAGAACGATAGTTACCAGGCTTTACAACATTGGAATACGTCTCTAGCCTAGACTTCTAGATGTTGTGCATTAGGTTCTAAATCATTTTTATGTTCATTGAAATTTATTTTACAGGTTATATTTCTTAAGAAGTTTTCCTTTAAGGTTCACCACATGATGTAGATATACAATTCCTAAATATGCAATCTAAGATGATAAACAGTCATTTACTTTCTTTTTGCAATGAAAATCCTAGCTACTAAGGAAAGAGAAGTAAAATCCTTTCAACAGAGAGCAAAGAGCACACACTAAGATGCATTGTCCTAAATAAATTTTTGTGTGTAGTCTAAATGCAAATGCACATGCATGTATTTGTTTTCTGCTTTCTTAATGTGTGAATGACAAAAATAATGCTAAGTATAGATCTGAACTATTTTTCTTTCAAAGCGATAGTACTAACAATTTTCTTTTCAAAAAATGAAAGGAAGACTAAGACAACACTTTGCGATTTCGAATTTAAAATTGCTTTCAACACTTGAAATACTATTAATTCAAATCAAATACAATGGAAAAAGTGTAATCGACTATCAAAAAGAGGAAGACTCTTTTCTTTGACTGAAAACGACACTTGTGACACTTTCAAATCAAAAGATGACAGTTCGATTAAGCTACTATTTGCAAAGGAGAACTGTAAATGACGAAAAATACATAAAAAAATTCACAATTCTTTATCAATGGAGGCTGAATAATGCAAAGGAAGAGAGTTTCAATAGTGATATACTAATCATAGATAGCAAAACTACTAAATAAAGCTAAAGAAAATGAAGAAACAACCAAAATCTTAAGGCATAAACAGTCTCATCTAATCATTGCACCTGTAACACAGGGAAACAGGGATGCATCTCACCTACAACACACGGGAGGTGCAATGCATTCAGACTGCCAATGAGAGATAGTGCGATGGTCCAGGGACAAGACTGAGCTTGGTTTTTGCTCACATCTTGCAGCGTAGTTTAGGCATTTAGGCTGATCTAATGATAGGCAGTAAACACAAAGTATAGGGGCTAATCTAATGAGGTTACTTGAGCTACCACCAGGGCACTTAGGATGTTTGCAAGTCAGATGTTCAGTTCATAAACTAACCCGGAGATTAACTGAAGCATCATTTATCTACTTTACAGTTGCATAGCAAAATTAGTTCGAAGGCTAGCTGGCTTAACTTCAGGCTCCGTTTGTAGTTTATAAAGGAAACAAACAGAAACAAGAAAACAAACTATTCGCTCCCCAACGGAGTCGCCATTTTGTTATCGAGAAAACTAGTTTCCATTCAGAGCTTCTAGTCCCACTAAGACAGGTAGCTATCTTAGAAACAAACAACCTAAAGTTATTTGTGTTTTCCTTTAAGAGAGATAGATGAGCGAGAAGCAGAGAGTACCAACCTCAGTCTTTCACTTGGCTCCTTGCTTGTTTCCTCCCTCCTTTGACAGAGCTTTACAACTCCTTCCTTACTTGTCCTGCTTCAAAGAACACCTGTAGAGTCAAAGCAACATAATACCATCAAAGAATAGAGATCTATAACCATAAAAAATATAGGATCAGATGTATATTAAACATACAAATGCATATATCAATACAAGATTCAAAGATATACAAGAATATGGAGGAAAACTCAAATAGCTTTATTGATAGAAGTAGTAGAAGAGAGGACTACAACCCATTGGTCTGACCTAGCGTCATCCTCCCAGCATGAAATCCCTCTTCACCTCATGAAAATCTAGATCACCCAACGCTATGATGTTTCACAGAGAAACCAACAGCACTTCCTTTCAAAATACCAAATTCTAGCCTTTGGATCTCTAGGATGAGGGATCCATATATAGATATTTGCAGGTGGGTGAGTCAGATTTTGGGATTTTGATTAGTGTCATTTCTCTGATAGTTCTTGGTTCCACTTGGAGATTTCATGATCTCTTACTCATCCCCGGGTGAATTTAGAGAGGCAAGTGTCAAATGGGTAGTTTCTAGAAGATTATCTGGGTTTCCACCTAACCAACTGCCTCTGTCATTTGCCTGCTCTCACCCATCACACCCTATAGAAGGGATTTTCAGTATGCATCACACTTTCTGCATGTATTAGGTGAGATGCATCGTACCCTTAGCACTGAGCAGTCTATATGGTCCAGTTTTGACCAGTTCTGAGTAGTTTTTCATGGAGAACTTCTGGGAGATGATGTAATCATCTAACCTTGTTCCTTTAGGGTATGAAAAAACAATTTTAGCGGCTTAAAAGCCCTTGGTTTATGGACATATGAGATTGGGGTTGCAGTGCCCAAATATGTCTATAACAAGCCCTGATCAGAGAGCTAGGCCCGCTCTCCCGATCAAGTGTTGCGTATTTTTGTGTGTGTTGTTTATTATTCGACAGTTGTTGTTGCAGCTTGTTAATTCTTGTAATTGTTTTTCTTGAGTTCTGTAGCTAGTTTAGTTTTACAACAATGTTGTGAATCCTAATCACGAACCCTTGGTCAGTAACAGATGGTACTCTTGCCCCTGCAAATACCTTGCAAGTTGCCTTGAAAGGATATGCACCCGGTGTTATAGACATATTTGGGCACTGCAACCCCAATCATATATGTCCATAAACCAAGGGCTTCTGAGTCCCTAAAAGTGTTGTTTCACACCCTAAAGGAACAAGGTCAGCTGATTACATCATCTCCCAAAAGTTCTCCATGGAAAAACTTGCTCAACAATTGGTCAGAAATTGGACCATACAGATGCTCAGTGCTAAGGGTTGTGATGCATTCTTCACCTTACCACATTCAAAAAAGTGTGTATGCATACTTGAAAAGCCCTTCTGTAGTGATGCAATGGGTGAGAGTAGACCCCAAAATGGCAAAGACAGTTTGCAGGTGGATTGATCATGGAATCTTCCGTAAACTTCTCCTATGACACTTGCCTCTCTGAATTCACCCGAGGGATGAGTAAGAGATCATGAATCTCCAAGTGGAACCAAGAACTATCAGAGAGAGGACACTAATCAAAATCCCAAAAGCTGACTCACCCCCCTACAAACATCTATATATGGATCCCTCATCTCAGAGATCCAGAGGTTGGAATCTTGTATTTTGTAAGGAAGTGTTATTAGTTTCTTTGTGGAACATCACAGTGTTGGGTGATCTAAGCTTTTCATGAGGTGAAGAAGGGCTTTCATGCTGGGAGGATGACGCTGGGTTAGATCAATGGTTTGTAATCCTCTCTTCTACTCTTTCTATCAATAAAGCTATTTGAGTTTTCCTCCACATTCTTATATGTTTGAGTTAATATATGCATTTGTTTGGTCAATATATATCTGGTCCTATATTGTTTATGATTGTAGATATTTGTGCTTTGATGGTATCATGCTGCTTTGACTTTACAGGTGCTCTTTGAAGCGGGGTAAGCAAGGAAGGAGCGGCAAAGATCTGTCTAAGGGGAGATGAAACAATTAAGGAGCCAAGCGAAAGACTTAGGTTGATACTCTCTACTTCTCTCTCATCTACTTCTCATAAAGGAAAACGCAAGTAACCTTAGTTTGTTTGTTTCTAAGATAGCTACCTGTCTTAGTGGGAAGCACAGCTCTGAATGGACACTAGATTTCCCATTAAAAAAATGGTGACTCCGTTGGGGAGTGAATAGCTTGTTTTCTTGTTTATATTTGTTTTCTTTTTAAACTATAGATGGAGCCTAAAGTTAAGCCAGGTAGCCTTCGAACTACTTTTGCTATGCAACTACAAAGTAGATAAATGCTGCTTCAGTCAATCTCTAAGTTATTTTATGAATTAAACATCTGACTTGCAAACATCCTAATTGCCCTGTTAGTGGCTCAAGTAACCTCATTAGATCAACCCCTATGATTTACATTTACTTACTATCATTAGCTCGGCCTAAATCCCTGAACTAAGCTGTAAACTGTGACCAAAAACCAAGTTAAAGTCTCATCCCTGAACCATCGCACCTTCTCCTCTTGGCAATCTAGATGCATTGTACCTCCCATGTGCAATAGGTGAGATGCATCCCTGTTTCCCTGTGTTACAGGTGCAATGATCAAATAAGACTGTTTCTGCCTCCAGATTTTGGTTTTTTCTTCACTCTCTTTAGCTTTCTTCAGGAGTTTTGTTGTCTGTGATCAGTATACCACTATGGAAACTCCCCTCCTTTGCATTACTTAGCCTCCATTGTACAAATAAATGTGAATGGTTTTATGTATTGTTCACCATTTATAGTTCTCCTTTACAAAGAAGTAGCTTAATCAAACTATCATCTTTTGATTTGGAAGTGTCGCAAGTGTCGTTTTCAGTCAAGGAAAAGAATCCTACTCTTCTTCATGGTCAATTACACTGTTACTCTTGTATTTGATTTGAATTAATAGTCCTTCAAGTGTCGAAAGTCGTTTTCAATTCAAAGTCGCAAAGTGTCATCATTGTCTTCCTTTCGTCTTTTGAAGAGAAAATTGTTAGTACTGTCGCTTTGAAAAGATAATTCAGATCTGTACTTAGCATTCTTTTTGTCATTCACACATTAAGAAAGTGGAAAAGAAATACATGCATGTGCATTTGCATTTAGACTGCTTGTTGATTTTGATTTAGGACAGTGCATCTAGTGTGTGCTCTCTACTCTATGTTGAAAGAATCTTGCTTCTCTTTCCTTAGTAGCTAGAATTTTCATTGCAAAAAGAAGAATAAATGATTGTTTATCATCTTAGAATGCATTTTAGAAATTGTATATCTACATCACGTGGTGAACCTTAAAGGAAAACTTCTTAAGAAAGATCGACTGTAAAATAAATTCAATGAACATAAAAACACTTTGGAATCTAATGCACAACATTTAGAAGTCTAGGCTAGAGATGTATTCTGGTGTCGTAAAGCTTAGTAACTATCGCTTTCATTGTAGGTTGCGTGATTCCTACTCTTTGAGATGACAAGTGCCAATACGGACTTGTGCTCCCACGTACCATCGAGTATATATTGGGAGACCACAATAGGCTATATCCTTTATCCTTAGGAAGCCATGGTTGCCGCCCTATCGATCACAATGCACTGAACACAGCATTCGAGAAGATTGACTGTTGTACCTTAAAAAGTATTCTGTAGTTTTGCGATTGGTTTGGTAATCCCTCTATCTAGATTTCCAGAGTAGTCTCTTTCGTTCCTTTTTAGACTCCTTAAAGGAAAAGGTCCACCTGAGCACTTGTCACTTCAAGCTCATTAAAAATCGAAGGCGACTAGAGTCATCTTTAGATTTTTCTCGACTCTTAAAAGTTGAAAAAGCAAGTTGTGTCAAAGCATCTAAAATTCATTTAATTTGGAATCACATTTTCCCCTTTATTTTGAGTTTATCAAGTAATCCGTAATCGTGGAAGAAAGTCAATTGAAACCCCGTCGTTCGCGGAGACTAATGAGTCAACTATCTTTGACTCTGAAAATGAAACTATTCCTGACCAAGCGAACTTGTTTAACTGGATCAAAGTCCCCAGGTTTGCTTGGAACTTGTGTTCCGACATCCTCAGAGACTCCAGTTACTCCAACCATTTATGGTATCCCTGCCTTTACAGAAGAAGTTCTGCAGTCACAAGAGAACATTAGAACTGATCCTAATGTAATGGTAAACACTTATATTCCTGAACCGGCTCCATCTACAGCTGATTCTGAAAGTGTTATCCCTCCAACATCTATCGCTGTAGAGTCTATACCTTCTTTTACACTAGAAATATTTTACGGACCTGACGGTCTACCTCTCCCACCTAGATTGATTGCTATAGAATAGATTGTGGAGGATCTTCCGTCCAGTACTCCATCGCATTTTGGAGCTGGGATTACCCTATATCCTTCTTCGTCAAAATTTAGTCTCCTTTAATCGCAATTTCTTGTAGAATCGCTAGGAAATCTTTTGGATAGACTCGATATGTCTGAACAACCATTGACATCCAAGACTGTGTCATCTGACGCAGCAGCAGCAGAACCTCCTGCTGCTACTCCAACAATGTTTGCTATTGTATCATTTGTCCCAACTAGCTCTCAACCGCTAGAAGGAGTCCACCCAGGGACTGTTTTGACAGTATGGTCTGTTCCCATTTGTTCGTCCGGAATAATATCTAGAATCTCTTATGTTGGGTCTCAGTAAATTGATCCTTCACAACAGTATCAGTTTGGGCAGTCTAGTCTCCAGAGGCTAATCTTACCTTTGAACACTCGATTACCGCCATATGGGGGGAAAAATGCCCTTTCATTGTTCCCTCCGGGAGGACAACCATATGAGAGTTCACAACAGAATTTAGGTCATGCTGGAATTACATCCAGTGGTTGGGTGCCAATACTACCTCAACAACCAAGAGTTATATACTCAATGCAACCAAGTCTACCTGTGTTAAATATCCCCACTACACTAGCTATTGTGATGGTGTCGCAAGTACAATCGTTACCTATTGTATGCCAACCTCAAGTTTCTCAGGTCGTAATACAATAGCCTCTTGTCTCCACGACACAACCACAATCACCGATTAGTGGCTCCTTAACTGAAGTGACCCAGGTTCAAACGGGTACTATTACCCCTCATCTTGGTCAAACAGCCAGTATTGGACAACAACAAATGGCTTCACAACCATGGCTGGTACAATATCAACAACCGCAATTCCAACAAGCTTACCAAGGACCTGAGTAGCAAAGCTTTGCGGGTAATGGGCAGCCGTATATTCAAAATGGTCAATCATATCATAATGGTTATGCCCATCAGCCTTACCAAAGTTATCAGCATCAAATACATTATTCTGGCATGCAAAGACCCACTACTCAGGCAATCCCATCTTATCTTGGGTATGCTTCACTGAACCTGAATCAATAGTTGCCCTTCGTGGTGACTTCAGAGTTACCGGATCTAAATAGGCTAACAAATGATCCAATTGCTTATGCGTCTTGGTGGCCGATGATTCCTCATAAACTTTCGTCATATATTCCTAAATTTAATGGAAATCCAGGTGAAAACCCGTCGAATCATGTGATGAACTTTCATCTGTGGTGTTCGTCAAACACTCTCAATGATGATTTGATTAGGCTTCATCTTTTTCGGTGAACGTTAACTGGTCCGGCAACAAAATGGTACATCGAATTTCCTAGAGCTTCATTTGATAACTTCAGCGCCCTTGCCACAACCTTTCTAACCCATTTTTAGTTGCCAATAAGGTACGAAATAGGAACAGAGCTTCTTACAATTTCAAGAAAACGATAGCCACTCACATATCTGATCATATTCATGAGTGGCGATGTCGTCGTAGAATGGTAAAAACATATGTTCATAATCAGCTACTAGCTGAATGGTTTTTTAAGTCATTGTTACCTTCTATTACAGAAGATGTGGCAAAGGGAGGGGTCATCACTGAAGAGCAAGTCATTGCTCGTGCGCAATATCTAGACTTGATCTATACTCAGTCTGGCATGCTCTACGACAAAATCCCCGATGCTCCTAGACCAAAGTTTTCCATTCCTCCTCCTCCTAAATCAAACAAAGACTCTCATGCCGGCAATGGCGTGATAGGTACGACTAGCACGAAAACCGTAAAGGCTACATCAAAGAAAGCTCATATGGTTTCTAGTCAAAATGCAAATGAGGAACTTCTCACCTTGGAGGTTAATGCCATGTTGACCGACAAAGGAAAAGAACCAAAGCAACTGGGAGGCAAGAAGAAAAAGAAAGGGAAAAAGAAGAATCAGGATGAGTCATCTCCTGAAAAATCTTCTGCAAACCCTTCTGGGCAAAGGAAACCCCCTTTTGGGTGTCAGATATGCGATGAGGATCATTGGACGAGAGATTGTCCACATAAAGCTGAAGTTAAGAAATTCTTTAAGAATTGAAAAACCTCAGCGGTATTGACTAATCCATTTCTAAACCCAGGAACTAATCTGGTTGCTAGTGACAATGCTTCCCCATCCCAAGTGCTTATGTTGTCCATTTCGAAACAACAAAATGATGCTTTGATATCGACAAGGAATAAAGATTACAGGAATCCACAATTGTCGAACAACAAGGCTACTAATCAACCTAGTAGTTTGACAACAACTTCGACCGAAGTTGTGCCACCCATCATTCCTAAGCTAACGATAAAGCCGCCAAAGGGAGTAGTACACAAATCGACATTTAATCCTTGTTGCAGAGCAGCACAGAATTATAATATAGTAGAGGACCTAGCCCAATCGTCGTCCGCTATGTCGACACTTGAGGTACCGCAAAATTGCCCCTCCTAGAAGCAAGCTTTATTATCAACAATAGGTGGGATTGACCTAGTGGATTCCAATCTTGTGGCCTTTAATCATAAAGGATATGAACCTTAGTTACTAGCTCAACTTGCTTTCCTCATCCAAGTGAAAGCCCTCAACAAAATTGTTCATGGAACAATTATTGATGAGGGGGCATCTACATGTAATATGCCAATGAGTTGCTAAAAAACTTTAGGCTCACCACCCTTGTTGTGATCATCAACGATGTTAAAAGCATTTGATTGATGGACATACACTCCATGCGGGATTTTAAGTAAATTGCAAGTTGAACTGGGGGGAAAAACAGTGGAAATTGATGTTGAAGTTATTGATGGAAACCTCGATTACAACATCCTACTGGGAAGGCCCTGGATTTATGCTATGGCCGCTGTTGTTTCAACATACTTTAGAAAGATTGCATTTCCTTTTCAAGGAGGAATTACAATTATTGACCAACAAACCTTCCTCCCCAATAGTTCACATGTTACGGGAAGCATTCCAATGATCCATGGAAGCTCTCAAACATTTCAAAATGTCGGAGTAGTCCTCCTAAAAGACCTTGCCTTAATGGGTACTTTTGCCCTATCGCCTCCAAGTAATCTGGCGGAAGTGGCCACAATGGAAACCTGTAATATGATATCTTCTATATCTAAAATATTCAGAAGGTTCCGAAACATTCTGTCAGCATGGATCATCGCCATTATAGAAATATTGTAGCAATCAATTTTCTTGGCTTGGGGGGTGTTTGGCCAATTTAGTGTGTCCTAAATTTCTGCATTTAAGTGTCAATCCAGGATTCGTAACCTGACAAAGTGTGGCGCACTATATGTGCAAGATAACCGATCTCTTACTTTTTGTCATTTTTAGTTTTTTATTTGTTTTGGGGGTTTTTATCTTGGTTGACTTCCTAATGTGAGATGGAAATTCTAAAAGACAAATATGGATATAAATGTCCAACGCAATGATGTCCTTTACAATGATTTCCCAAACTTCAAACTTCAAAAGGGGTTTAAAACATGCAATGACAAAATTAATTCCTAAAGGAAAATGAAAATGTGCCACTATACTAGTCAAACAAGAAGTGAACCATTGATCATGAAACCCATTACCCTTGCTGTTGTGTAAATAAAAAAGAAATTGTACTCAAAGAAATTCAAAAATTGCAAGAAAATAAAGCTAAAAATCAAATTACATCAATTCATACTCTGATCCCTCGCCATTAGTCTTGCTATGGCTTTCGAAGGTAATCATAAACAACTTGAGCAATATGATATCTAATTTGTAGGAGAATAGACTAATATCAAACTACACACTCATACTTCAATCCCTCACCATTAGTCTCGCTATGGATTTTGGAGGTAACTGAAAATGACATGAGTAATTCAATAACTAACTTGCAGAAAAATAAACTAATATCAAACTACACACTTATATTTCAATCCCTCAGGAGGTAACTGATAATGACATGAGTAATTTAATATCTAATCTAACTAATAAAGCAAATGTAAAAAACTGAAATAAATAAAACAGTGCTGAGATTAAAAACTAAGAAAAATAAATCAGTAGAAGGACAAGACAAATTCCATTTCATTAGTCATCATAAAACTACGTGCAAGTGCCCGGGCTGCCTACTGTAATCTGGAACAAAGATACTGATCAGTTAACAACAGTATAAAGCATGGAAAATTATGGACAGAAATAAAACGTTAATACCATAAGAAATGCAATATATACACATGAATAACTATGGCATAATGAACATAAGGAAATAAAGTGTGAAACTATATGGCAATAAACAAAACCTTGGCATGTGCAGGGGCCCTCTGCACAGTCCTCGGGTAACAGCTATTAACCATGAATTGAGCTTATAAACAGAGTCTTCTCATGTATTAAAAATACATTCATAACACAGAAATAAAGTCGCGGCACAGTGGGCTTGTTAACTGTCAAAATTACATTACAAAGCTAGCTAATATGCATATGAGAACGCATTATTTATAACAGAGGATGACATAACTACATTCCTACAATCTGCGCTAATAAAAGACACATGAACAACCACGTCCAAGAATCTAGCATTATGGTTGCCGTGAAGATTAAATCTTTGGAGGGTGGCTGTTGGATTCGACTTATGGAGCAGTCCACAAGTGTTCATATGTCTCCTGAGATTGAGGAACAGCCACGCAAGTCTTCACGTGGTGAAAAACAGAGTTATGTCACCATAGGACTCTTAGGTTGACCACCACTTGACTACCTTTAACTATGGCCTCTTTTGATGAATTCGACTGAGCCAATAGGACTCGGTCCATGTCCACATTGTTTTCAACTTGCCCATGTGGCTCGATTTTCCTGAAGACACCTGCAATATAGACTTTGACAAAACAGTTGTGGAAAGTTGAGCTGGGTGTGGAAAGTGACAAGATTTCGCAGCTCATAAACAAAAATCTAGTTCAAATAGAAACACAAACACATAGTCAAGAAACCACTTTAAATGCTCTTTTTTTTTAACTAATATGCAATGATATTGATGACTTAGGAGGTTCAGATGAATGGAAAGAAGCTAGAAAAAGGTGTAGGAAAGATGCAAGTTTGGGACTCAACATACCCCCACTGTGAAGGTGTTGCATGTCCTCATGCAACCAAAATTTTGACTATCCTCCCTTCAAATCATATGTTCTAAATCTTTTTCCAGTACATCCAGCCCTCTTCCTCTCTTTCTTGGTGCTGCTAAGATCCTGGGCTTCTTCATCAAGCATCTGAGTTTAAGACTGATCACTGCTCTACTTATCTTTTTGCACTTTTTCTTCAATTTCTTGTTCTTGTAGATTTGAGGCTTCTGTGATCCATATCAAGTTTATGAGAGATTTTTCGGCAAAAATCACATGAGCAATCATTTGTCGACGCGTTTCGAACCAACTAGTGTGGTTCATCATCAGGACAAGTTGAAGAAACAGATCTAGCTTAGCATGTTAAATAGTCTGAGCAGAGTCTCCAATGGCTAAATTAACAGTTAATTTTGTCTAAAGGACCCAGGTCAAATTTT
>APFE031242838.1:99953-126914 GCA_000404065.3 Pinus taeda
ATCCCATCCCCTGAAATATGATGTCCTAAAACAATACCTTCGGTAAACATCATAAAGAATTTTTCATGGCTTAATGAAAGGTTTGTTTCTTTACATCATACAAGTACTTTTTCCAAATTTCCTAATGCTTCCTCAAATGAGTCACCATAAACTGTAAAGTCATCCATATAAACTTCTACACAATCATGAATTAGATCAGAAAAAATTCCTAGTACTACTCTTTGGAATGTTGCAGGTGCATTACATAACCCAAAAGGAAGCACTCGATAGGAAAAATTCTGCCATGGACTGGTAAATGTGGTCTTATCTTGGTCCTTAGGTGCTACCTGAATTTGGTTATAACCACTAAAACCATCCAGAAATGAAAAGTATTTTTTGCCTGCTAATGTATCTAATACTTGATCGATAAAAGGCAAAGGAAAGTGATCCTTCAAATTTGCTTTATTAAATTCCCTGTAATCAATGCATACCTCCATTTACCATTCTTTTTAGGTACTATAACCAAAGGAGAAACCCATCGGCTATCTGAAATTGGATAAATGAAGTTTACATTGAGTAGTTTCTGGAGCTCTTATTTCACTATCTCCCTAAGATTTGGATTCATCCTTCTTTGAGGTTGTCTGATTGGTCTACTGTTTTCCTCAATATAGATATGATGGATGCAAGTCTTAGGGTCAATACCTTTCATATCTGTATACTCCCATGCAAATGCAGTAGAATGTTTTTGCAAGATTTTTATTAGTTCTTCTTGTTGTGACTTTTCCAATTTTTTGTTGATATTTAATATTTTACCTGGAAAAATATCAATGGCAGAACTACCGAACTCTTCCATAGAGTAAAGAGACATTTGTCTTGATGATAAATATTCAATGTCATATTCCAACTAAAATTGCGTGGGGTCATATTCTGAAGATGTCTCAAAATTTTCTAATGTGTTTAGAATTTGACTATCCTCACTGATTTCAGAAATGGTAAAGACAGGCTATATAGTGTCCTCATCATCGACCCATTCATTGTCTCCTACTTCTGTGATTGCTTTTGTTGGAGGATACAAATTAAATTTCTTTGTCTAATTACCATTAGAAATGTACATATCCCCAGATCTACAACTAATGAAATCATCAGCTATGGCTAGCCAAGGTCTTCCTAAAATAAGTGGGTGCCCTCCTAGATTACTCTTGGGAGTCAAAATCATAAAATCTACTGGATACTCCCAAAAACTTAAGGAGACTAAAATATCTTCTAATACACCATCTGGTTTGATAATTGATCGATATGTAAGTTGCAGTAAAGTAGGTGTAAAGAGGAGATTAGGAAGTTTAAGCTGTTCCATAGTCTGTCTACTCATAATGTTGATAGCGGTCCCTAAGTCAATCAATGTATTTGGAATTTCTATCCCATTTATATGTGTCTTAACAATTGGACTACCTGGATCTACATACTTCTGCATGGTAATTTTTCCCATCATGATATCTGCAATTTTTCCTACCAAGTGGATTCTTCTTGTATCTCTTGGTTTCCTTCCTGGTCTTTTGAGACTCAACTCCTTTATTGTTTTTGCTAGAATAAGAATCTCTCTAATGGCTTGTAGCAAGGGAATCTTGATACAGACATTCTTTAGTTCATCTAGAAAATCATAGTTCGGCAACAATATTTGCTTTTCCACCCCTTAATCAATTTGTAATCTTTCAGGGAAAGCAAGTGCGGATGAAGATGCAAGTTGCTCAACTATAGAAGTTGTGGGGGTTAACTTTTCTTTCTCTTTTTAAATGTTTGAGTTTTGAAGAGATGCTTCCTCAGAACCCTTATTGACTTTAAGGGAGTCCTCCTTGGAGGTATCTTGCTCTTGGACATCTACAGAAGGTTTTTCTAAAACTCTACCAGACCTGAGTTGTACATCATTGAATGGAATAATTATATAAGTAGGAAATTGTTGTCCTTCTATCATGTAAGTATTCTGAGGATTTTTATTGTTAAGATTTGGCAATGGCTGAGAGGATAGTTGATTTGTCTTCTGTTGAAACGGGAGCATGAGTTGAGGATTTGGATTTTGTTGAGGAGGTTGTTGTTGAGGAAATGGAAATGAAAGTTGTGGACATTGATTTGGAAGTTGTGGAGTTTGTTGAAAAGATGGAGGAAATTGATAAAATTGAGCAAATCTCCCATAAGGATTTTTCATACCTTGTACCCATGATTGATATGGATTTTGAGGTTGGGGCCAAGGTTGTTTCCAAGGATTCCAATTTGGTGGGGGTTGAAAATTCATAGGGTTGTTGAACCCTTGAGTTTGTTGCCCCTGCCAAGGTCTTCTTGCAACGAAACAGAGAGATTCTACTTAATTTGGATCTTCTTGAAAGACAACTTTGAGTCCATGAATTGAAGGATCTTCTTGAAAGATAGCTTTGAGTCCAGGAATTGAAGGACAATGTTTCTACAACTTTTGCATCCAAGGGTCATTCCCTTAGAGCATGTTTCTTCCTACATTTCGAACATAAGATGGCTAGAGCATCGGTTTCTCCTTTCTGCTTGTTTTGAATTTTAAGGGTGTTTAGTTGTTCACTAAGGCTCCCCAAGATATTAGTTTTGAATTCATCAAGCATATTGCCAATTTCTGCCCTACTTACTGACCTAGTTGCAGATTTGTTTGCCCTGATGAGAGAAGGATCTTTAGGCCCTTTTCCTATCTTAGATTTTCCTCTTGAGAGATGGACACGTAGTTCTGCTATGTCATGAAGTGGAAGTTGAGAAATGTCTCCTTTCCCCATCATGTTTAAAATATCTATCCATTCATCTCTAATGGCTTTCAATAAAAGGGCTTTCAATGTTTCCTCATCTAAGTTGCTCATCTTTGCTCTCTTTAAGTTGTATTGAAAATTTTCAAGTAAATCCTCCAAGTTTTCATCTTATTTTTGTACCATTTTGCATACCTCATCCTTGTGATTGGTGGACATGCAATAGTCCAGGTATCTATCCAAAAATGTTTGTTTCATATCATTCCAAGTCCTAATAGAATGGGTGACTAATCCCATCAACCATTTCAAAGCGTCCCCCTTCAATGTCGAAGGAAATAGTTTGAGTTTTTGAGAGTCTTCCATATAGTCATAGGTTCGGCACACGACTTCAAACTCAAACAGAAATGCTTTAGGATCCTCACTTTGCAATCCATAAAAGTTGGGGAGGACAGATGGTGAGATGTTTTTCATCATTGTATGAGTTTCCTCATCAACTGTAGGGAATCCAAACGAGTTGTCTCCTTCTCTATTTCTTCCATTATTACCTCCACCTCCACCATTGTTTCCTCCATTATTTCCTCCTCCCCTACCTCTACCTCTACCTCTGAATCCATCTACTACTTCCTTTATCATGATAGTTTCTTCAGAGTCCTCTCGTTCTTCTATCAAGGGAGGATGAGAGGGAGTTTCTTCCTTTTCTTCTTCAGGTGATTCTACTTCTTTAATTATAATATGCTCTCCTGTAGAAGTAAAGAAAGGGTCTTCTTCTAAATGAGATTTGGTAGATAGTGTAGGAGAATCCTCTAATTCAACTGCTGCTCCTAGAATTCCAGAGATATTAAGGCTAGGAGTAGATGGTGGTTAATCTTGTCTATGCCTTGAAGAAGATGGAGTTGTGAAAATCGAACTCTTGGCTCTAGCTATAAACCTTCCCCTAGAATCTCTTACTCTATGCATGTCATTTTTTTTTATTTTTAAGATGGGCTAATAATTCTCTTTCTGATCTTCCAAGTCACACTAGGTGGAAGAAGAGAGCATACTTAAGAAATTATTGAACCAAGAACTCCCTTTTCTGATCCTCCAGATGACACTAGGTGCAAGAGGAGAGCATACTTCAAGAAGTTATCAATTTTTCCCTTCTTTTTATTATTATATTTTTCTTTCAAGAAATTGGCTACCTAGTTATACTTCCCCGACAACGGCACCAAAATGTTTGGTCAATTTAGTGTGTCCTAAATTGTTGCATTTAATTGTCAATCTGGGATTCGTAAGCTGACGAAGTGTGGCGCACTATATGTGCAAGATAACCGATCTCTTACTTTTTGTCGTTTTTATTTTTTTATTTGTTTTGGGGGTTTTTATCTTGGTTGACTTCCTAATGTGAGATGGAAATTCTAAAAGACAAGTATGGATATAAATGTTCAAGGCAATGATGTCCTTTACAATGATTTCCCAAACTTCAAACTTCAAAAGGGGTTTAAAACATGCAATGACAAAATTAATTCCTAAAAGAAAATGAAAATGTGCCACTATACTAGTCAAACAAGCAGTGAACTATTGATCATGAAACCCATTACCCTTGTTGCTGTCTAAATACAAAAGAAACTGTACTCAAAGAAATTCAAAAATTGCAAGCAAATAAAGCTAAAAATCAAATTACATCAATTCATACTCTGACCCCTCGCCATTAGTCTTGCTATGGCTTTCGGAGGTAATCATAAACAACTTGAGCAATCTGATATCTAATTTGCAGGAGAATAGACTAATATCAAACTACACACTCATACTTCAATCCCTCACCATTAGTCTCGCTATGGCTTTCGGAGGTAACTGAAAATGACATAAGTAATTCAATAACTAACTTGCAGAAAAATAAACTAATATCAAACTACACACTCATACTTCAATCCCTCAGGAGGTAACTGATAATGACATGAGTAGTTTAATATCTAATCTAACTAATAAAGAAAATGTACAAAACTGAAATAAATAAAACAGTGCTGAGATTAAAAACTAAGAAAAATAAATCAGCAGAAGGACAAGATAGATTCCATGTCATTAGTCATCATAAAACTATGTGCAAGTGCCTGGACTGCCTACTGTAATCTGGAACAAAGGCACTGATTAGTTAACAACAGTATAAAGCATGGCAAATTATGGACAGAAATAAAATGTTAATACCATAAGAAATGCAATATATACACATGAATAACTATGGCATAATGAAAATAAGGAAATAACGCGTGAAACTATACAGCAATAAACAAAACCTTGGCATGTGTAGGGGCCCTCTGCACAATCCTCTAGCAACAACTATTAACCATGAATTGAGCTTATAAACAGAGTCTTCTCATGTATTCAAAATACAGTCATAACACAGAAATAAAGTCACGGCACAGTGAGCTCGTTAACAGTCAAAATTACATTACAAAGCTAGCTAATATGCATATGAGAACGCATTATTTATAACAAAGGATGACATAACTACTTTCCTACAATCTACGTTGATAAAAGACACGTGAACAACCATGTCCAAGAATCTAGCATTATGGCTGCCGTGAAGATTAAATCTTTGGAGGGTGGCTGTTGGATTCGGCTTATGGAGCATTCCACAGGTGTTGCTATGTCTCCTAAGATTGAGGAACAGCTGCGCAAGTCTTCACGTGGTGAAAAACAGAGTTCTTTCACCATAGGACTCTTAGGTTGACCACCGCTTGCCTACCTTTGACTATGGCCTCTTTTGATATATTCGACTGAGCCAATAGGACTCGGTGCATGTCCACCTTGTTTTCAACTTCCCCATGTGGCTCGATTTGCCTAAAGATACCTGCAATATAGACTTTGACAAAACAGCTGCAGAAAGTTGAGCTGGCTGCGTAAAGTGACAAGATTCCACAGCTCATAAACAAAAATCTAGTTCAAATAGCAACACAAACACATAGTCAAGAAACCACTTTAAATGCTCTTTTTTTAACTAATATGCAATGATACTGATGACTTAGGAGGTTTAGATGAATGGAAAGAAGCTAGAAAAAGGTGTAGGAAAGATGCAAGTTTGGGACTCAACAGGGGACAAACCCAAATCAACACTCATCGAGTGTTTGGATAGATAGGTCTAAGGAATATGGCACCTCTTCAAATCCTTGGTTGCATGTACATTCTACAAATGAAGGAATAATTCAGTCAATGATAATAGGAGAGGCACCATGGGAAGATTACCACCATCATTCCCATCTTCCGTATTACCATGAAGATCATCCCAGCAACCTTAATCATCCTTAAGTTTTTTATTTTCTATCAAACACTGTTAATACGGTGGATCCCGAGGATGGTTCTTATCTCATGTTGACCTCGTTAAAAAATTAAACAAGGAGTAATGAGGATATTTCGTTTCTTGTGTCAACCTCATTAAAAAATGAAACAACTCCCTTTCCAAATCGAGTCTTTGATTACGATCTCATAAAATCCAAGTCGAGTCTTTCAAAGATCTCGAAAGTAAACCTTCATTCCAACAACCACGTTTAATGCAATGAAGCTTGGGGGGCATGCACCTCAATTTGCATCATTATGCTGGGGGCATGCAAACTTATAACAAGCATAGTTTTTCATTTTAAGATTGTGTAAACATGAAACCGAAAATGAGCAATGTTTCTACAAAGTTCAAGCTCGTTAAAAAATAAACCTAGCCACGAGCAGTTTTACGTGAAGTTCAAGCTTGTTAAAAAATAAACCTAGCAATGAGCATATGTTCCACCAGAGTTTAAGCTCATTAGAAAATGAACCCACCTTCGGTAAATAACCATTGTGATCGCATTATCATCATCTTTTGAGCCTTGGTCATGTTCTTACCATCACCTCCACCCTATTTTTAGCCAATCATATGCCTCCATTTGATTGTTTACCCTTTTGAGGAATAGCTGCGATGAGTGATTCTGTTAGCCATCATCTTGACACTACCATGATTGGAAAGTTCCAAACCTTACCTGGAACCAGCTGCTACCCGAAAAAAGCACTCGTTCCTCAAAAAACGAGTCTCCTTTAAGCTCTTTTCATCTAACTCGTAAAATATGAAAATATTGCCGAGCAATTGGCCTCTCCAGCTCGTTAAAATGATCGGAAGTGTTATCCCTCCTCTATATTTTAATCTTTTTGGACCTGAGGGATCATTACACAAAAAGATCGAGCGCTTGTTTTTCGTCCGTTAAAACTATCGGAAATTCATCCCTTTCTATTATTTATTCTTTTTCAGATTAAGGGTTATATGACCGAAAGGATTACTAGAGTTTTCCTCCGTCCCTTTTCAGACTCTCTAAAATTTGAAAAGGACGAGTTATTGTCGTTAAAGCTCATTAAAACCAATAGTGACAACTTTGTCCATGCAGACAAAATGAGTTCACTATCGCTAGGCTTGTTATAACATAGTGACAGTTTGCCAAGGGAAAATTATAGAACAAGTATATGTTATCCTCCTCAAGCTAACAAAATAAAAGTACGGTTAGCAATGGCTGGGGGAAAATGGGAAGAAAACTTGAAGAAACTTTATTGGTAGCAAGTCGCTCTTGAACATGACACTTTCACTCCATCACCATGATTGAGTTGGGTTGGGTTATTATGTTCACTGATCATATTACCATTGGTCCATCATACCATCCATTTTTGGGGATAACGCTACCAATCCATTTCAGTGTCGCCGATATTTTCAAGAGAAGTCACTTAGAGAATTTGCCAACCCAGCTTGTGTCTCATCCGCTGCAATACGTTAACGCTTCATTCTTTCATGACCGCCACCTTGAACCCTGTATCATCTAATCATTTTCACCTCCACAAAATCATTTGCTCCATTCCATGTCGTTGATGTGGGATTCATTAATGCCCTCCTACGATAGGTCACTTCTTGTCGACATTAGCTCATTATCCAAGAAATCGTTCTAGGAACAACCCTTTCAGTACTTTGAAGCTTGCATGCCTCAATGGCAAGTTTCTCACTTCTGGTGACAAGTTTACATCAATGGCCTTCGACCGAAATATTTTGCGTGGTGTTCAACACCAAGTCCCATTTTCACACCACGTGAATTGTACTGCCATACCTTGAGGGTCATCATCATTATCAGTGATTCCTATCGCACCTGTTAACAACTTACATCATTAGCTGGTAATCAGGAGATGTCTTTCCATGTTCGACTCCAGAACATCTTTTCACATGGATCAACCTGTACTTCGGGAAAATATTGAACGAGTTTGAAGACCCCAGATCTAGTTTCATCCATCCGGGCTGAAATATATTCAGGAAAATAAAGACATCAAATGTACATCATTGTTGCACAAATAATCATCCAAACCAAAGGATAATGGCTCTACCAGAATCATCATTCTGCCACAGATGGTTCTCTATCCTATGTACATGAGAATGAATTTATAAAGCTAAGCATGGGAATGTCTACCTTAGCTAGATTATGAAAATATTATGAAGATAATGTATTGTATTGTATCTTATTACAAGTTGCCTTCCAGTTCGAAAAAATCTTGGATCCTCATGATAAAGCATTTCACTCGACATCAAAAGATTTACGACCTCATGCTTTAGGGACAGCTATTATAGACATATTTTGGCACTACAACCCCAATCATATATGTCCATAAACCAAGGGCTTCTGAGTCCCTAAAAGTGTTTTTTCACACCCTAAAGGAATAAGGTCAGCTAATTACATCATCTCCCAGAAGTTCTCCATGGAAAACTGCTCAGAACTGGTCAAAACTAGACCATACAGACTACTCAGTGCTAAGGGTGCGATGCATCTCACCTGCCACATGCAAAAAGTATGATGCATATTGAAAATCCCTTCTGTAGGGTGTGATGGGTGAGAGTAGACAAATGGCAGAGACAACTTGCAAGGTGGATGATCATGGAATCTTCCAGAAACTTCTCCTATGATACTTGCCTCTTTGAATTTGCCCAGGGATGAGTAAGAGATCATGAATCTCCAAGTGGAACCAAGAACTATCAGAGAGAGGACACTAATCAAAATCCCAGAAGCTGACTGACCCCCCTACAAACATCTATATATGGATCCCTCATCCCAGAGATCTAGAGGCTGGAATCTTGTATTTTGTAAGGAAGTGCTATTAGTTTCTTTGTGGAACATCATAACGTTGGGTGATCTAAGATTTTCATGAGGTGAAGAAGGGCTTTCATGTTGGGAGGATGATGCTCGGTCAGATCAATGGGTTGTAATCCTCTCTTCTACTCTTTCTATCAATAAAGCTATTTGAGTTTTCCTCCACATTCTTGTATGTTTGAGTTAATATATGCATTTGTATGGTCAATATATATTTGGTCCTATATTATTTATGATTGTAGATCTCTGTGATTTGATGGTATCATGCTACTTTGACTTTATAGGTGCTCTTTGAAGCAGGGTAAGCAAGGACAGAGCGGCAAAGATCTGTCAAAGGGGAGAGGAAACAAGTAAGGAGCCAAGCGGAAGACTGAGGTTGGTACTCTCTACTTCTCTCTCATCTACTTCTCATAAAGGAAAATGCAAGTAAATTTAGTTTGTTTGTTTCTAAGATAGCTACCCGTCTTAGTGGGACTAGAAGCTCTGAATGGACACTAGATTTCCCGATAACACCTAGATTGATAAATTAATGTAGGGAAAGGGTGAATAGATTGTTCATACCTGGACCCCAACAAGGTTGTTTTTCATATTCCCCTTCTAGATTTTTGTCTATATTTATGTGTTTTAGACATACATTGTGTAACGATCTCTTTCTAAGTGTAAAGTTTCATGGTCAAGAGCAAGGAGTCCTCCTCAATGTGGAGTCCCAATTAGAAATAAAATCATTTGGAATAGGGAACCCATTGGAGTTATATCTTTTCTTTCCCACTTTCAGTCAGTGAGAGTGACCATTATCTATCATAATACTTTTCAACCTTCATGCACACTTCATCCTATTTGTTTAGCTATTTTTAGCAATATGGTTGCTCCCATAACATTTAAGTGATGTGTATAGTAGCTATCAAATAGTGCATAACACAAAGACATGGTACCCTAGTTTCCTTTTGGTAGGGAGCAACCATGTCCAAAGCTTCCATATTTTTTCATTCTTGAAGAGATCAACTCAATCAACTTGTGTCTGAGTTGGCTAGGGGTCCATTATTGTAGAAGTTTCCTAACTTCTCAAGCCACTTGGTATCCATATACATTCTCCCAAAGGATAGAAAGATCTTATATAAACTAACCTTATCAAGAGGAGAAGGGAGTTAGAGAGAAAGAGCTAGCTAAGTCACATTGCTAGCTTTCCATCAGTCTTCTATCATATGTGATATTATCCCTATCTTGCTAAATCTAGGAAAGATTCAAGCCAAGGATATAAGAGGAGTAACAATGAACCTAAGGTAAATGATGTATTGTTTCTTAAATTTAATGGAAATACATGTGATTTTATTTCCTATGTATTCTTTCTGATTATTATCTGCATATATTTTGTGCTTTTTATTGTCCATGCTAACTTCTTCACCACAAAAGAGGAATTTTCATCTTATTTGATGGTGAATGTGTGTGGGAGGTTAGATCTAGGAAGTGAAAGGAGGAGGATATTAAGTTAAGAGAAATGTATTCAATATCATTTTCATATTTACTCCATCAACCTGTGAGGGATTAGATGCACACTTATTGCCCTAAAATATAGAATTTGTCTAATTTGTTGTTATTTAGCCTTAGGAATTCACATATGTTACACACATTCTCTAGTAGATCAGAGGGCTAGATCCATAGGGTAATATCTCCTTGTCTCTGGGACGTTTCTGAGTGTAATAGAATTCGCGCCTCCATCAAGGACTCTACTAGTGCCTTAATTTCTCTCTCCTTGCTTTTGATTTTGGATTTTTACTTGTTAATTTGATTTCTTTCTTGTATTTTTCACCCTTGTCTGTGCCTATTACAGGTTCAGTTTATTTGAATATTGATTGATATCAACTTTATTTTCCTTTTTAATTCACCCTTCGCTCTCGGTTGCTACTTATGAGTAATTTATAGAGTGACATTACAGTTCAATATCATATTTTTCTCTGTACTTCTACAACCTGTACCTTCTTTAACTATTGCTTGGGTGAAACTTCCTTCTATAGGTGGGTTTTTTGGAAGGATTCCCTCTATGATATCCTTCTGTCATCTCAAATATATTATCCTCTGCCTATTATTGATCAAATCGAGTTCAATCGGTCTTTGATTTGGGTGAATTTTTTAATTTTTTTATTTTTTTGTGTTGTAATTTTGGTTTGTTTGTTAAGATTTCCCTTTCTTGTTTTGAATTCTTCTTATAGTGATCAGTAATTTTGTTTCTTTAATGAAATTTTAAACTAGATTTTTGTGGTTGAGGAATTACTTGTGTTATGTTTGATTTCTTAGACCATGAAGGAATCCCCTTTACTTTGACCTATCAAGTCTTTTTCCTTGTCTAGGGTTTGGTTTGTTTCCCTTGTAAGTCACTATGGGCATATGCTTTTTCTGTCTACATTGAGTTGCATATTTAAAACTTTCTTTTCATTTAAATTTGTTGCTTATATATGTGTGATGAACCATTGTTTATGATTTTCTTTTGCAAATCCATAATTTTGAGCTTTTAGGTCCTTGGTACTCTTGCTTTGCCCATTATTTGAGATTCTCTTTTGGTTTTTTTCTTTTGGGTAATTTTGTAAATCATATTTCTTTTATGGTTTTAGTGAATTTCAAAAAGAATATTGAGAGCGAATGTGAGGTTTTTTGTCACTTGGAAAAAGGAAAATACTCTTTACCATTCGTTAATTAGTTTTCATTAAAAGAGAGTGAAAAAAATTCACTTCATATAGATTTCATTAGGATTGGTCTTGATTCATTTCATACCATCTCAGATGCACTCCATTACGCTTGAGTAAAAAATACTATAAAATAAAGTGCTAATAAATTAACTATATTATTTAGTTATATCAAACCAAGAATAACTTAGATGTGTAGAGCCTTTGAGTAGGGTATTAGGGAGGAAACCCTTCAAGGCTACCAAACTAAAACTAGAACTACTAAAGAGTTTAAATCCATTGTCATGGTGGCATAACTAGGAAATATCCTCTTATAAGGGACTTCAACATGCAGTCGCATCAAGAATTTGAGGGTGACATCCCCATTCTTGAGATAACGGTGTCCATGAATTGTGTGTGTTACACGGGGATCTCCTTGAGAGAGATACAACTCACTTAGACCAATCCCTCTGGAGGTTTTAAACATAGATACCTTGATTATGCATATGGTTCTGATCACACATGTCCCTCTAGCCATTTCACTATGAAGTGGTAAAACCTCACTCGCCTATACTTTAGGTTTCTTACCTAGGTGAATATGGGTGGGAATTCTCCATAGTACCTGAGGTACACGTTAATCACCATATCAATGCTCCTAGAGGGTGACACTCAGCCCCATTGAGGTTACTTTCATGGTTGAAGGCTCATATATGGAGGTTGGGGTAACTACTTCTCCAATCCTTTATTAGTCCAAGAAAAGTGGGGATTTTATCACCTTAGGAGTCTTCATTTTCAGGAGACACTTTTGTAGTATTTTTGCTTGTTGTATCTCTTAGGGACTTTCATAGTGTGTATTGTTGGACTTTTACGGGTGTCATATATTAATTAATTAAATAGTAAAATATGTTCACAGTGGGTGATCAAAATATTCAGTGTTATCGAATAATTTTAAACCTTTCTCTTGAAGGGGAATATCCACCACCTAGAAGACATAGGATAGCTCCAACAATAAAGGACTTATATCAAACCCCATCTGGAGGGGATAACCGTGGTTCTAGAGGAGAATAATTAGTTATTGTCAAGTTTATTGATGATATTTCACTGCCACACATCAACCCACCTTTAACTAAATCTTTTAACCTTGTAATTATACAACTAAATGCCTCTTATTTTAAACAGTTTTCCCTTGTTCTCTAATATTATGTCTGGTGAAAGTGGTGCATCTATCATGGGGAAGATGGTTCCCCCATCAACTTCTATGTTGGGAGTAACTTCGGTTATGTCTATATTATCAACAATCAACGTAATAACACCCATTTCTCTATCGTTGAAAACAACTTTGTCCTCCTCATGGCACATTACATTAATTGTTGCAGCAACCCCTACAAGTTTTACATAATGTGTTTGTACCCATACCTTCATCCACCTTTTATTTTTGGAACGGGGGGAAACTTGAGCCAACCAACAAGACTTGTGATCCAGGTGGATGTTGGTGGCCACCTACCTATCCCACCTAGACCCCTACCACTATCTCTTTTAGCTTTTCATTTTCCTTAATTGTAGCACGGTTTACTATTTTTGGTAGTTTTTCGAGCCCTAAACTTCTGGATCCGTTTTGAGGCCCTAAACGGTATTTTTTTGGAAAATATTCTCAGCTATTTTAAAGGCGATTGCATCGGCAGTTGTAATCATCAGAGAGATCTTCCCAACGAGGTATCATACACGACAAACAAAGATAATATGACCAAGTTATGACCCTAGGAAGTTGGCTACCCAACTAACCCCAACGAGGCCCATAAACTATTGGTGTTACATCTCCTCGGCTTAGGGTTTTGGTTGTTTAGGGTTTTCTCTTATTGTCCAATAATAAAAAGTCCCTTGAGCCTCATTGTAACTCAGTTTAGAGGCATGTAGCCGCCACATCTCCTCTTAGAGATAAGATACCATCGCCTGAGCTATCTTATTTCCACTCTGGTTGTAAGCATGGTTCAATATTTTTTTATTAATGAAATGAAGTGTTTTTATGTTGCATCTCTTTGTTTATGATTATATATTTAATTTGTTGTATTCTTGTTTAAATCCGGATCAGTGGTATCAGAGTGGTCTACTATTTCTCTGTTTTTCTTTGCATGTCCCCAACGAGGTCGGGATATAAGAAGTTAGGGCTTGAACTATTTGAACCTTTGCAAGACCAGCCTCACAAATCCCAATGGCTTCCCATGGTGGATGAAAAGAAAGAAGAGGGGGCAAGAGATCATATCAAAATATTTCTCGAAGAATCCCTTGAGCAGCAAATTAACGCAATGATGGACAACTTTTCCCAAATATTTCTACAGCTACCCAAGGGCGATGCATCTACTTCCAGCAACTACTCTGGAAGTGCCACACCTTTTAAGGTAAAAGTTTAATTTGACATTCCCCTATTTGACGGTCAGATAGATGCGGATGTTGTAGATAAATGGTTAAAACTGCTAGAAGGATATTCTTTTGTTCATGATTTTTCCAATCGGGAAAAGATCACTTTTTCACTTCTCAAAGGTGCCCCCCACACCAAGGATTGGTGGGAAACCTACTGCAAACAAAAGGATGAGAGTACAACCTCACTATTTTCAGCCGCAGCCACCTGGATTTCATTCTAGGATGCCATCAAGGAGCAGTATTACCCTGTCGGAAGCTATGAGGATAAATACATAAAGTAGACCACACTAGGGTAGGGAAGCGACCAAGACGTGCCAAAATATACCAATATTTTTTATACCCTTTGCACAAAGTTAGGTATCAAGGACTGAGCAGCATTTGGTACTCAAATACCGCATTTGCCTACACAGGTACATCCAGGATGAGATGGAGTTCCTAGACATATCCTGGCCTTGAATGGCATACCGATACACTTTCAAGATCGAGCAGAAGTTTAAACAAAAGAAGCGAGACTTTGGATCTACAAATCCGAAGAACAAAGAACAAAAACAAGGAAGGATGACCCAAGACAACCCATCGAATCTGCAAGAAACGAACACCACCATGAATTCAAAGAAGGACATAGGAAAGTGGTGTGAGTTCCATAAGAGCCCCACTCACAACACAAGTCAGTGTCGGACCATGCAGTCATTGGTGACCAAGTTGAAGGCTTCAGTATCAAATGCATGTTCCAACATTAAGTCAAAACCTGACAAGGGGAATGACAAAGGGAAGAAGATTATTGGTGTGAAGCCCAGCGCCACTGTTGCCATTGCCAAGATCTAGAATAATGAGCTTGAAGATCCAGAGGAGGGGGAGCATCTTTTCCACTCATAAATGTGGGTGAAGGGTTCACCGCCGCAATTCATTATTGATAGTGGCAGCCAAAAGAACCTCATTTCAAAAGGGGTCGTGAAGTGGTTGGGCCTACCGACTACAACACACTTGTAGCCATATGTTATGAAACTAGCTCACAAAACGATAGAAAAGATAGATCAACGCCTTATAAATAAGCCTCTTCGAGGGGGAAACCTCCTTTACATTACACAAATGAACAATTCTTAGATGATATAAATGACAAGACCTCCTTTCTATATATAGGAGTCTAAGGGATCATAATATAATTAGAGACAACATAACAATAATAAGGTAAGGGCACAATAATAACAATAGTGGGCTTCTACGGGGCACAATAACATCAATATGGGGACTACATGGGCACAACAATATAATAAGGGGGTTGTATTAATAACAATTAGGGGTTACACTAGTAGTATAGGGACCTAACATGCCCTTCTCCTTCAAAAAGTGTCGTCCTCAATGCTTGAGTAGTTCTTGATGCTTCTGTATAAAATTCTTGTCCTCCCATGTGGAATCTTCAGCAGGTAAGTTCTTCCACTTGATGAGATACTCTGAAATTAATTGATTTCGTAGCTGTTGGGTTCTTCTTTCTATGACTACTCCAGGCTCCAATATGATTTTTCCTTCCTCATCAAGTTATGGTAATATTGTTTGAACTAGGATCTTCTGCAACTTTTGAATGAGTGGCCACACTTCTTATTCCTTCTTTCATTCATCCCTTACTTTGTTTATCCAATTTGGTTGGATAATAGAAGTAGCGCAAAACAATGCTTCCACATCCTAATCCTTTCTTGAGAGTGCATTTGCCACAACATTTTACCTCTCTTTTTTGTAGATGATGTCAAAGTCATAACCCAACATATTTATGACCCATTTTTTATGTTCTTCTAAAGATAATCTTTGTTCTAAAAATTATTTAAGACTATCATGATCCATTTTTACCTTGAAGTGTCTTCCGATTAGGTAAGGTCATCATTTCTTAAGTGCATGTAGTATTGCCAATATTTCCTTCTCATAAATAGCTTGCTTGAGATGTAGCCGTAAAAATACCCAATTTCCTACATCAAAACTTCTTTCACCGTGATTTTGATCTACCCATTGTCTCATTCGATTTTACACCAAAGTGGCATTATCCTTTAAAAGTTGGAGAACTTGTTGTTTATGCTCGATACGATCTTTCACTCCTTGTTGATATTTCCTTCTATCTTGAGAGTTTGAGGAGTCGTAATTTCTTCCAATGCATTACAAGATATGGTTGGATTCATTTCTTGATGCTCGATGTGATCTTTCACTTCTTGAACATTTTTCTTCAATCTTGATAGTTTGAGGAGTGGTAATTCCAGCCAATGCATTACAAGATATGGTTATATTCATTTCTTGGATTCGTTTCTTCTTTCTCAATGTGATATTTCACTTCTTGAACCTTTTCCTTCAGTATATGTCCTTCTATCTTGCAAGTTTGAAGAGCGGTAATTCTTGCCAATGCTTTACAAGAAATCGTCAGATTAATTTCTTCTTTCTCTAGGGTTGGTTCCTGGTGTATATCCTCTTCTTTTGATGTTTCTTGATCATTTTCTTCCTCCTCTTCATAATCTATGTAAAATAATTTCTTCTCAGCACACTTATGACCTTTAGTGTATTTGCTATCACAATTGTAACAAAACCTTTTTTCTATTTTTTCTTCCAATTGTTGTTGTGTAAACCTTGTAGGTTGTGGAAGGCTAGGAGAAAAAATACTTCCATAATTATAGTCATGAGTGGTGGGATTCCTTGTTTCCATAATTTCGCTTTCAATTTTTCTTGCCAACCTGAATTCCTTCTCCAATTAAGCAGGTTCCCAAAGATGAACCTCATGTTCAATGTCATCCTTTAAAGTCCCTATGAATACATCAATCCTTTGCTTCTCTCGAACATCATTTACCCTTATATTCAATTTTTGAAGGTCCTCAATGTGCTCTACCATTGAACCCTTTTATTTGAGATTTATCAATTGGCTAAAGAAGGTGTTACTCTTTGTATCCTCATAATGTGTTATCATTTCTTCCATGAAAATTGACCAAGTGACAAGTGCTTTACGAGAACAAAGCCCTTTATACCATAAAAATTGATTTGGTTCTAAATATAAAGATGTAATATTCATGTTTTGTAACAGTTGAACCTCATGTAGATCAAAATATTGCTCCATCTATAGTATACAAGTTACCGGATCCTTGCCATCAAACTTCCTCATATCGTCCTTTCTTGATTTTAGGAACTTGATCTTGAAATGACTGTAACTCAATAATTTTAGATCTCCAAGTTCTGAAATTGCATCTTGCAGTAGCCCTCCGAGTCCTCTTTCGAACCCTGCAAGTCTGATCAAAATGTGATTCTCCAAGAAAGAGTTATGCCCAATCTCTTAAGATGGTCTGATTATATAATGTTTCCTTAGATCAAACTTGTACGGCGTGCCACTTGTCACTGTTTCGACCTTCAGATCTGAAAAATATACATAACAAACTACAGCCTGTCCTCTTTCAGTAACTTCTAATGAAATTTCAATATGATGCTAAGAGAGAAAGTTATGATGATTTTCCGGAGGTCACCTATTTAGGATGTAATTTGGGGGTCTGAAAAACACTAACTTCCTCAGATCATATATCTGAAAATACAGCAAGACAAGATCTCAAAATTGGGACCTGAGCTTCAGAGCGATTTCTTCTCAAATGGGTTTTTTGTTTTATCTTTTGAAACTTCATAGCAAAAAGGTTATAGCGAAAAGTCCATGATGGCCAGTTTTAGATGAAATTCTAGAGCTTGCAAAAACTCTAACTTCCTCAGATCATATCTCCGCAAATATAGAGAAACAAGATCTAAAACTCAGACCCGAGGTTCAGCGATATTTCATATCAAATGGGTTTTTTTTAGCTTCTGAAACGTTGTAGAAAAGAAAGTTATAGCAAAAATGCCACGATGACCTATTTGGAGCAGTGAAACCCTAGAATCCAAAGCTCTGATACCAAATGTTATGAAACAGCTCACAAAAAGATAGAAAAGATAGATCAACGCCTTAGAAATAATCCTCTTCAAAAGAGAAACCTCCTTTACATTACACAAATGAACAATTCTTAGATGATACAAATGACAAGACCTCCTTTCTATATATAGGAGTCTAAGAGGTCATAATATAATCAAAGCTGACATAAAAATAATAATGTAAGGGCACAATAATAACAATAGTGGACTTCTATGGGGCACAATAATAACAATATGGGGACTACATGGGCACAACAATATAATAAGGGGGTTGTACTAATAACAATAAGGGGTTACACTAGTAGTATAGGGACCTAACACCGTACAGTATCAAGTGGCTTCACCAAGGACGAGATCTCCGAGTTAGTCAGCAGTGTCGCCTCCCCTACAACATGAAGCCCTTCACATATTAGGTATTGTGTGATGTTTCTCGTCTTGATGTTTGTAATGTATTATTAGGACAACCATACTTATGGAAGAAACATGTTGTATATGATTCTAGACCTCACTTTGTGATTATTTCTTTGGTTAATACACTATACATGATACTAGAGGTAACCCACCTACCACCACCTCTTTGAACTCTACTAAGAAATGTAGTAAGCTCATCTCCCAGACTAGGAAATTTATTTTCTTTCTGGTTCGATCTCAAAGGAAGGGGAAGATCATAGCCACATCCATGGTCCCCGAGGAAGGGTTCCCCCACATAGCAGAAGCAAGTGGATATGATCATGAAAGAATATAGGGGCATCTTCTCCTCACCCACAGGGGTACGGTGTCACTGTCAGGTCAAGCATTCATTCGATATGAATCTCGGAGTACCTCTACCCAACGGGTTGATATAACGTCACTACATTGTGGAAAATTCAAAGTACAAGCAAAAACAAGATCAAAATCAAGTGCCATACAAGTTTCAGGTGGGTGACAAATTTTGGTTGCATTTGCAGAAAGAACGCCTTACAAGAGCCCATCAGAAGCTTAGACCACTCCGATATGGTCCTTACACCATTACCAAGGTTGTGGCAAATAATTATTTGGAGCAAAACATTCCCCCATTCCTTGGCTTGCACAGAGTGTTCAATTTGGACAGCCCTCGACCATGCTTCCCACCATTACTGGAGACATAAGAGATTACAGAACATCTCATCAGGGACCAAGTTCAACAGAAGTTTCCCCATCTCATGGAGGCACTCAACGCAATGGGGACCATTTCTTCTTAAGGGGGGAGGAGTGATCCAAGTGGATGTTGGTGGCCACCTTCCTATCCCACTTGGTCCCCTACCGTTGTCTCTTTCATTTTTTCAATTTCCTTAATAGTAGCACAATTTACTTTTTTTTGGCAGTTTTTCAGGCCCTAAACTTTCGAAACCATTTTGAGGCCCTAAACGATGTTTTTTTGGCAAAATTGCTTAGTGATTGCTATAGAAATTGCATAGATTGATGTATTCCACAAAGAGATCTTTCCAACTATGTATCATACACGTCAAACAGAGATAATATGACCAAGTTACAACCCTGGGAAGTTGGCTGCCCAACTAACCCTAACGGGGCCCATAAACTCTTGGTGTTACATCTCCTCAGGTTAAGGTTTTGGTTGTTTAGGGTTTTCTCTTATTGTTCAATAATAAAAAGTCTCTTGATCATCATTGTAACTCAATTCAAAGGCATGTAGCTGCCACACCTATTCTCATAGATAAGCTACCATTGCTTGAGTAATCTTATTTCCATTATGTTTGTAATAATAATAATAATAATATCCATTTTTAAGGTCACAGCCAAGCCAGACACCAAATTGGTGTATGAGACCCCCTTGTTTGTGGGACAAGGGACCCACCTCCACGCAGCGATTTGACTGCTAAGTCTACGAAGGCATACATACTCTACCCCCCTCTGGTTTTGAACCTGTGACCTCTTAGGAGGAAACACATGCTCTTAACCATTAGGCCCACTCATAGTTCAATATCTTTCTATTAATGAAATGAAGTGTGTTCTTGCTGCATCTCTGTCTTTTTGATTATATATGTAAGTTGTTGCTTTCCTATTTAAATCTGGATCAAATTTGGGGGTCTCCACCTAGCTCATGTATTTTGATGGTTTTAATATCGAACACGAATATGTATTCTTCAGGAAATGTGCAAGGGGAGTCTATTTTTGTCCCTACATAGTGTGGGTGGAAATAATTCTTTTGAAGCAACATATAATCCTTGGGGTATTTGAATGTATGCTTTTGTAAAGGTTTGACAGTGAGATGTATTGTTGATGAGCAAAGAAGGCTAAGTAGGTCTTGTGTGAAAATAGGATGAAACGAGGCCCATACTTGTTTGCGTTGATGTATGGTAGATCCGTTATGAAGCATTGTTCAAAATTGTCCACAAGAGCTTGAAGGTTTCATCCCTCGATGCGCGAGTGGTGGCTTGCCAACAAATAGTGCCTTGTGGTGTAGTGGAACCCTTCAGTGTGTGGCCTTATAACTTGGAATTGGTAGTTGGAAAAAATATTGGGTGTTTGGGAATGCTGCCATTCAAAGTCATGGGAGTAGTGGCTTCTAACAGGTGATGCCGTACACAGTTTAGGAAGTGGTGGCTTTCGTCAGGTAGTGCCTTGCACACTGGTGGTGACTAGTGATATGATGATGTAAAAAACAAAATTTCATATAATAAACAAGAATCAGACGAAGATAAAAAGATAGTGGTTTTTCTCCCCAAAGGGTTTCCACCATACATTTGGTGTTCCTATATGGATTTTAGATTTATTTTTCTTATGGTTTATTAGTTGATTCTCTCAAGGTTACTTGTGCATGTTTATTACGTTATGATCTACTAAGGTGTTGTTGGTCAACTAATGCATGATTCAATTAATTATTAAAGGAAGGAAACAATCGTTTAAAAGATTGATCCATTATTACAATACTGACTTAGCCCCCCTCTCAGTATTGTCAAGCTTCCAACTATTAGTATGATGTTGACATTACTTGCATTAGAAAACAATTAATTACTTTCTTTTATTGTTAAGAAATATCATATGTTATCATGATCATTCATCCACCACCATTAATTTTAATTATATTAGACTAGAACAACTGTGATTTGTCTTTAGCTAAATAATTTTCTTTTGTCAGTTCTTGTACTTTTTTTGTAGTGTATATTTCCCCATATCCCATAACACTATACCCCATTAATGTTTGTTGGGAAAATTTGGTATGGTTCACTCATTCTAAATAACATAAGGTCTAAGTGGGAATTCATACCAGAGAGAACCCCTATAACTATTGTTAGACATATGTGTTGGTTAAAATGATGCTAATATGAAATGGAAATTAATGTGGAGGTCATCATAAATTCATCTCTCTACATCATGCAAAGATGTATGCTATTATATTTCTTGTTCTTCATAGAATTTATAGGTGATTTTCTCAACCCACTATTAAAGGTTAGTTCAACCACCTTTAGTTAATTTTGATAATAATAATAAAAAAAAAATCCTTCATTATATTATTCCTGTGAGCTTTATCAATGTATTTCTTTATTTCCTTTGGTAGTACCTCCAAGAATTTCTCATAAGTTTTAGTGAAAAACTACATCCTTTCCTATACAAGCAAATTTTCAAGTAATTGTTTATTTTCACCTAACACCACTCACAATATCATTGACACTCAACATTTATGCATGCATTCAACTATTATACTTAGTCATATCTCATGTAATATTAACAATAGAACCAATTTTGTAATCTATGGGAGTACATACTATAAGTTACTAATAGTATCGTTACATAGCTATAATATACAACAAGTAGTCTACAAGTAATATACAAACATGCATACATAAAAGGAAGAAGAGAAGAAAATTAGAAGTTGAAAAAATAATAGATAGTCTATTATTATATCAGGTCAATCATCAGTACATACGTCAAGAGTTGGAATCTATTTATATATTTTTATCAATAGAGGTTAGTTGCAACTATCATAACTAACTTAAACTATTGACCCATACAAATTGATCCAAAAATGGATCCTAGATAAACCTCTAAGTCTAAAAGACTTCATATAAGAGGTAAAAGGTGTCAAATGGCACAAATCCTTTGTAAATCAGAGGAAAATGAAAGTCATTGGCTGCTATCAGAAATAGTCTCATTGCAGAGATCCCTTCATTCTGAATCCAATGCAACTTGAATGGGCAAAACCAAACTTCAAATGCAGAAGCTATCAGAAAATGAAGTTGCCCTTTTTCAAAGGAAAAAGAGGCAAAATCCCTTGCTAATGGGTCCTAAAACCCTCTAAGTCTTCATCAATCTGCTAAAAGGTCAAAACCATCGAAAAGGGGAAGTCTTAAGGATATTGGATTACACTTTCGGAACCTTAAAAACATGAGAAATCAGCAAAAAGCGAACCTATCGGAGGTCAAAGAGGCAGTGAACAGGAACCGTTGGATCTAGTCGATCAACGATCTAGATCAGATCAGAAATCAAAATCAGTGGGCAGTTGGAAGCATAACATGCGATGGGACTGGGTCGATGCGATACTGCGATCACTGAGATCGGCGGATCACAATCGGCGATACCACAAGGAAAATGCGAGACCCCGGGCGATGCGATGGTGCGATCGCCAAAATCAGCGGATCGCAATCAGAGCATTACAGAGGAGCAGCTATAGACATATAGATATGTGCGATGTGATTAGCCAAACCCAATGGAGTTCCAAAATGCAAATGAAGATTACTTCAAGTCCGCACTAAGCCAATTTTGCGATATCTTCCATGTTTTAATGAAATTTTAATATTCAAAGGGAAACCTTGGAACAATGCAATGGTGATTTGTAATAGCGATTTTGGGTGGACCCGATGGAAGTTTAGGACGTGATTATGAAAATCTTAAGTCCGGTGAACAGTGCTTTATGTGGATTTTCCCATGTTTTAGAGCATTCTTTGTGTAAACACAAAGCGACATTTTCTGAAGGATTTAAAGCGTCGATGGCTCCTTCTATTGTGGAATAGGTGGCATTCATCCCCGAGGGCATTTAGCAATGATTGCTAACGCTCAAAGAAGGGATTCAAGTGGACAAAAATAGGAAGACGAAGAGCCCAAGAGGGAAATGAATCAACAACATTGTTTTGACTTAAAAGCCATGGATGTCAAAGACAGAGGGCCTGGCTGAGTTGTTGCTAAGTAGTTGTCGATTGTTGTTGGGTATTGTTGCTAATAGGAAGCCAAAGCAGGAAGCTAAGGCGAAAGAGGTAGCACAGAAACAAAAGGCAACCAAGGGAGTCATTTGGAGTCCAAGTGAAAAGCCCAAAGACAGTTATAACTTGATAAAAGGTAGATAGAAGCCAAAGCTGAAGAGCCAATGAGCCAAAGCCAGAGCCAAAGAGCCAGAGCCAAAGAGCCAGAACCAAGAGCCAGAGTCAGAGCCAAGAGCCAAAACCAAGAGCCAAAGAGCTAGAGTCAGAGCCAAGAGCCAGAACCAAGAGCCAAGACCCAGAGCCAAAAGCCAGAGCCAAGAGTCAAAGCTTCAAGAGCTAGGGATTAAATGGTGTCTGAACCCACTGTTTATGTGTAGAACAGTAGGAGTTGAGCCGAAGAGCTAGTAAAAAGACTTATACCATAATCCCAAGGAGCCTAGTTGAGTTGACTAGAGCTCACGGAGATGTAGCCCAAGAAGTGTGGGTGCTCCTAATTTAATTGTTGTTTATGTGTGATTGTTTATTGCTGCATTGTGTACTGTATATGCATTTATATATTAGTTTCAGCACATTAATTTATGGCATAACAATAGAAATTAAAGCAAGTAATCAGTTGAAAACAAATACAAACATACACCCATATTTTAAATCATTTCATAATTTTGCATTCGTTAATCATTAAGACTTGGGAAAAATTAAAGCTTTGGAAGTGGGATAGGCTCTTGTAAGTTGGACAAGAAGCAGGTAAGAGCCCCATTTTTAGATCACAAACAGTTGACCAACTCAAATATCTAGCTAGCTTATCCTCAAAACCAACTGTCTCATTACAATTGAGCAACTTATTAGCCTAGTTGACTAGTACACTAGAACCTCCAACAAATATAACCAAAATCTTTAAAAAATAATAATATATCTAACTAGCTTATTTAAAACAAAATTTTCTAATCACAGAAAAACATTTTGGAATTAAGTACTGATATGTGTTGTAATGTTCTTAAGTTCATTTGTAGTTTCAAGCATTATGAGGGGAGACAAATCATTACTTCAATGCATAGAATATTTGAATAATTGATCATGATTTGACTTCTAAATTTTATAATTCGAAATCCAAATGGAAAACTAACATTTATTTGTAAATTCAAAAGGTTATGGTTTGAGCTACGTTGTCATCAAACTGAGTTGAGATAGGATATGATTAGATGTGAATTAATGCACAAGTGATATGTATATGTCAATAATTTAATTCAAAATTTTAAAGGTCCACATGTGTGAAGAGTTTGAAAGTGAAACAAGGATGAGCTAAGAATTTAAGTTGACTAGAGAAATTGGGATCCAAACTCACTATATTTCGATGAGGGAAGGACAAATTTGGCCATTAGACATAATCACAAATTCATAGTAAGGGTTTGTGTGGAAGAGGCCTGGTTTTTTGAAAATTTAGTTGATCAAAATCAAATTTCAAAACTTTTAGAAGGCTTTAATTTTGAGAGCAATAAATCAAAGGTTCTGGGGAGGTTTTGAAGAAAAGCCACAAATGAAACAAACATCTAGTCATAAAGGAGGAAAAATTAGAAACTCGGGCTTACTGGAAATTTGAGACACCTTCTTACTTTTGACAAGGGAAGGCTCAAGTTTGGAAATATGATTACTTGTTGAATCAAACCAAATTTTAAGAACTTTGGTGAAGTGAGTTCTTGATTTCAAACTTTTTTTGACCAATTAAAGGTTATAGCCTTTGAAGCTTCATCCTAAAGCTTCTAAAAGCATATGAAACAAAACTCATATCATTCAAAAAAAATGGACAATTTGAAATATGATGGGAGGGCCCAAGATGGAAATCAAGGTTGCTCTCCAAATTGAGACTGATCTTGTCAAAATAAGGTGAAGAGAGAGTTTAATTTTTCAATTTGAGAATGATCTAGAAAGTAAGTCTACAGAAGGTAAGGTAATGATCAAGGATAAAATAATTCAAATTCAAGAAGAAATAATTATTTGAATGAAGAAGAGAAGGAACTTGATTTGAGTATCAGGCATGGTTTTTAAATCGACTAAAGAATCCAAACAAAATGAAAATGGGGCTGAATTTGACAATCTGGATTGATTTGTGAATCAAAGGGTTAAATTTAGAATATGAAAAGGAAGGAAATGGAATTAATAGAGTTTTAATGAAATAAAATTCAATCAAAAGAAAATGGGATCAAAATAAAGAAGAAATTGAGGAAAGGGGAGTGACGTGGAAATTGGAGTAAAATTTGAAAAATTAGCCATTTCAAGAAGAGTTGAAACAAACTAGGTTGTAAGGTAATAAGGGGATAAGATCAACATAAATGATAAAAATATAAAATGAAAATGGGGTCCCCAATTTTTGCTTAAAAGTTTTTGGGCTCTTAAATCCTTAATAAAGTATATTTATATGTCAGATGTCATAAATGCAATGGTGTTGGCAGTAATCCAAGACATACGAAGAAAAAATTTAGCAACATTACTAGACCCAAGCTCACCCATGTGCATGGAAACTTGGTTTATCCACACCACACATTACCTCATGTGGTCAACACCATTTGTACATATCACAACCAATATGCAACAAAATATGAAGCATAATGTAGAAATAAAGAGATTGTGATTGATGTAGGGGGTTATGTGAGACATGCTTGAGGGAAGGAGCGACAAATATCATGGAGAAGAATGATATGAAAAGAGAGGTAAGAAGACCTACCCTAACTGGAGAAAGAATAAGGGACAACACATCAGAAGAAGAACTAAAGTGGAACATTTAGGATTGAAGACACATAAATACTTATGTTATGATAGTAAAAAGCTCTATCATCCCACATTTTAATCCCACATCACAATAAAATGGTATCTAAGACACATGATTTTTATTTTTTCAATATGCATCATTTTTTGCATCCCCCTAGATCCTTTCTTTTTAATTTCTCCTAATAATTTTTTTTCATCCCGCTTTTCTTCCTTTGCATGCCCTTTTTGTATCCTTTTGTGTTTCCATTTGCATCCTAATTATAGTCCTTTCATCCCAGTTGCATCAATTTATATTGTATTTTATGTTGTAGTGCATCCCAAGTTGTGTCACAATGAGTCCACACACACATTTCAAAGTTTAACCTAATTTATGTATGAAGTTTTTTCTTTATTTATGTCTCAATTTGCTTTTTCATATTTTTTTCCTATCCAAAACTTTCCCACAAGCTATATTTTCCCAAATCCACTAATTGCGTATGTAGCATCATGTTTCTAAAAAGTTCATTGTCTCTTTACCAACTTAAATTACCTATCTATTCTCATCCACCTTTTTGTCTTTACATTTATATTATATTTTATCATAAATTATGGTGGTGTGGGAACTTGGATACCTTCCCACTAGAAAGTAGAGTTTTTTTTTTTTTAATAGTATATCATGCTGCAACTACTCACCTTATTTCTCATGTATTTTATCTTCCAAAAATGCTATTAGGTCCATACATTCCATGGATACAATAGCCTCCCCTCTATGGTTCACGTTATATGTTATATATAACACATTTGTATGCGCTATAAGGTGGGAACAAACGTGAAACACAAATGTTTTATGATTTTTTGCATTTAAAGATGGAATAATGTTACTAACAAAATTGCAACATATATAATTACAAGTTGCATAATGAGGAAATGTTGTTGAAGAAGATATAAAACAAATCAATATTTCTTTACTCGGTTATTTCAACAATAGATAATGCTTTTAGAAAAACTGGAACATATTAAATTGTTCTTCTTAATAAATATAAAAAGAATACATGTGCTTCCCATTAAAAAAAAACATTAATGGCAATTGTTTTATAATAAGGAATTTGCGTACCACATGCATTCTAAAATAATCTCTACTTCTTGTACCTACGTGATTCATTTTACTATAACTACCTTCAAATGGATTTTTTTTTAATATTTT